>JARHVA010002552.1:0-142500 GCA_037957365.1 Torreya grandis | reverse complement strand
TTGATTTGTCAGAAGCCTAACTTGCAATCAAACTTAGAATAGATGTTGAAATGTAAAGGGAATTATATTTTTGAATGAAATTATGATATAATTGAAAGGATTATAATTAATACAAAATGTTTTATTATTATTTTCACCAAATATCACACCCTAGAAGAAGTTGTTCAAGATTCTTCTAGATTTGGGCAACATGGGAACATTTCTAGGTATGTGGGTGTACCTATATTGGAAATGAGCCTCTAGATTTAATGGCTAGCTCTATGAATGTATATTGAAATGCTCTTATCTATGCCAACTAGTTATTTATGGGGATAAGAGTTAGAGATTGTGTGAATTGAACCTGCTCTAAAGGAGGTGATGCATCAAATGTTCAAAAATCCACTCTCATGATGGAACTCATTAACACACTAATAGACTATGAATAAAATTAATGCAGTGTCTATAATGGTTTCCAAGCAATAATTATTCACCTAGAGGTCAATTTTGTGGACTTAGATTGGAGGGAAATGAGGGTTAGGACTGATTAAAAGCACTTACATTCAATTATCCACTCTATACTTGAGACATCAACCTTAAGACATGATAGATGACCTGTAATAAATTTTATTAACACTTAAGTTGAATTTGGATTTGAAAATGGAAGATGAAAACCACTTTTTCATATTAAAAAAATACAAAAAGCTAAGCACAGATTAGTAAACAACTATAAAAATGCTCTATTCATTACTCCAAGAGGTAAAAAATACAATTTATGGTAGATTTTAGTCATACCAGCCTGAGGGATCCTTAACAATAGCTCAAAGGATATACTTATATCATAATAAAAGGACTTTATAGAGAGAGATTTTGGTGCTAAAAGAGAAATCAACGAGCTCAAATCCATTTGAAATGTAGTTACAACTGACTCTACATTTATGCTCATTCAAGCTTCTTGATTGATTTGTGTTACTTTGAGTGGTTGTACAGTTACATTATTCCATCATTGATGTTTCCTAATGGTTACAATAGTGGGATAAAGTTATTATAATATGGGTTTTAGAATCAATTCAGTGACAACCATTAGTTCAATTTGTTATAACTTTGTCCCAATGCTAACTGTTCTTCACTAGTTCATCATGGCGTGCAAAAGGGGAGAGAAGGGTCTTTTTCAAGTAGTTGGTCTTGGAGATGAAATTGTTGGGGTATATGTGTATGCCTTCATGAAATTATTTGAAATTATATCTCTTATTCAAACTAGATCATGCTCAAACTCATCCCCATGTTCATAGGTCTATTATAGACAAAAAACCAATCTCAAACTATTAGTTTTTCTATAGTCATTATGTCGATGTAGACCTATACAATATATAGCCCCATTTTTTGATTATATTAGGTCTAAAATAAAATAATTATATCCTTGTGTTAACTAAGAATTCACTATATGCATGAATATTTCTTTTAAAAATGGTGAACATAGTCATAGAATGAACCCTGCATGACACAAACCCTTGAGCTAGAGGTCCATCTTAAGCTTTAATGGTGATCCATTTATGTCCTTTAACCTGATTGCATCAATGCATCCATTTAATGGTGTACAACTAAGCTTCAATTATGATGGGATGACCTTTGAAAAACCTTGTTTGCCTTGGTCAAAAACTACTCCTTTGGTTCAAATTTGTCTGTGAATTTTTTTTAGGCCAATCAAAATGCTTCAAACTGTCTTTATTCCTATTGGCCTCATAGATCCCCACTATCATATCTTGAATTTTTGACCTCCTGTACACCATTTATCTCCTTGGTATGAAAAAATGTAGTCCATTTATTTATTTCTACAAAGATCCTTTAACATGTTGACTTTCATTCACATCGTTGGATCAAGATGTACGAGTGAACACTAGTCGTAGATCTCATTAGGCCCACTTTCCTATCAATGATCATGCACCATTGGATCATATGTTCATCAAACCCACTTCATAGGATCTCGTCCAACTTGTGAGTCTTTAAAGGGCTTTAACCTAGGGACCTTTTGATGTGTTTGACCCCGATACGAATCATTAGATCTCATGTGTCATTATGCGAACTCATACAGACTATTATATCTTGATAAAATTTAAACCTTTTAAAGAATTTTGAACCCAAATAGTTACTTTATGAATCTCAAACTTGATGTTAACACAAACATCTTATGTTGTAGGTCTAAATTTAAATGCTCGTAACTTGAGCTAGGAAGGTCGCATGGATCTAAAATTTGTAGAGCATGTTCCTGCTATGAAGAACTCTATGGTGCAATAATATTTTGGCTCATGAGGCTTTCTGAGTGAACTTATCAAATGCACAAGTGAGCTGGTCCATTTATTTCTAGATGATGTCTTAATGATGACCTAATTCACTTAGGCTTGTGCTTGAGCTACTGCTTGATCTTTGAAAGCTTGAATGAACTTAGTGAGGCTTGTGCGAACTCTATCCATAATCTTGACTATTTGGATACCATGAAAACCTTCCACTTGCATTTATGACTCTAAAATGACTCCTAAGACAAAAAATGACACAAGGACTAAGCTAGACTATGACCAAAGCTAGAATGGCATATGAAATGACATTAAATGAATTACAACGTACCCTATGACATTATAAAAAGCCCTTATACAAGATTTTGACTATAGGGGGTTTACCCATTTCAGCCTATGGTAAAAATGGTCAACACTCTTGGTGATTTATCAAGGGTGATATACTTGCTATGCCATGACTAGTTGCTTAATCCTATCCATTGGGTTGCAGAGTCACAAGTATGTAGGTTTGACATATAAATTGCCTTGACAACACACCAAACAATAAAAAACAAGAACAAGAGATTAAGCAATAAACACACATGTGCTTCATTAAAACTTATGTATCATAACACAATAAGAAAGGAAACACACACCTAATCTAATATTTACAAAATTGATCTTTAATTCTCAATATCAGGGTTTCAAATGTATCCCATTCACAAGGATAGGTAGCACTTCTTTGTTCATTTTGTCTAATTGAAAAGAGTTTCTTGGCTTGTACTTGATGATGACATATGGTCCACTCCATAGGGTATCAAATTTGGTATGTCTCTTTAATTTTTCTCTATTTTCATCCTATTTCAATACTATGTCCCTTCTTGAAATGATCTTGGAGTTGACTTCTTGTCAAAAGACCTCTTCATTAGTACTTGTTGATGCTCCATAGCTTGATGACCTTTATCTCTAGTCTCTTACAACTCAATTAATTTTTTCAATCTCACCTCTATTAGGGTATTATCAAACAACTATAGTTGATGTGCTAAATCTAAGTCAGGCAGCTCTTGAGAGATAGACAACCTAGCTTCCCTTCCATAGACAAACACAAAAGGAGAATTCCGTGTTGACCTCTTTGGAGTTATCATATCAACCCATAAGGTTGTATTCAATTTGGTGTGTCAAACTCTTTGGTTAGGTTCTAAGGTTATCTTGATGATTCTGATTAGATTCTTGTTAGTGGATTTATCCAACCCCTTACCTTGAGGGTAATAGTTAGATGAAGTGTTCAAGAATATGTTGTTACTATTTACCCAATTAGCAGTCTTAGCACCCATAAAAGTAAGATAATTGTTTGAAATAATAGTAGGAGTGCTAAAATTTGTGATGATTCTTTCATAGAACTCCAAGATAGAATTCTTATTAGCTTCCTTCAATGTTGCTACATCAACCCACCTTGCAAATTAATTAGTTATTTTGAGTATCTATTTATGACTAGCACTTGATGAGGGCTTTATCATACCAATAAAATCAAGACCCTATTGCATTGAAATTTAGTCTACTTGGATAGGCTTCAAAGGAAGAGATACAAGCTTCTAATTTTCTATAAATAAAGCACATTATCTACACCTTCTCACCCAAGCATAACAATCCTTAAAGAGGTTAGGCCAATAATAATTTGCCCTCATGATCTTGGCAGTCATGGTTCTTGGAGAGAAATGACTTCCTACTATCCCATCATGGAACTTCTTAAGTAACACTCCAAACTGATCATTATCAAAGCATCTCAATAACACACCATTAATGGCTCTTATAAAGAGAACACCATTTATAAGACAAAATGGGATAGACTTCAACCTAAAATATCTCCTTTATGATCTAATCATACCATTAGGATACTCACCATTTTGAAGAAACCTGATCACATCCTATGTCCAACTTTGTGGAGGTAATGAACCAGCTGATTTAGAACAATCATGATTAACTAGAGCCTCTTCCTTTGACTCATGAATATCTAAAGCTATATTTTCACAAATGCCTTTACCCCTAGTCAATTTTGTCACTTTGATATCAACATCATATTCCATTACTTTAGTGATCCACCCTATCCTTTTTTCACTAAGATCTTTACTCAAGAGAAACTCTTTAATACTAGGATGAGAAACGATAACATGAATCCTATTATTTGAAACCATATGTCTTAACTTCTTTAGTCCCCTTAAAATAGCAAGGAAATATTACTCCACAAAGGTGTTCTTGACTTCATAATCTTCTAAACCTTGACTAAAGAATGTGATTGTTTGCTCTACACCCACATCATTATTTTGCATTGGCATGGATGAGATAGTATCAAAGTTAGAAAATGTATAAAACATGGATTATTTAGTAAAATAGAGATTCAAAAGAGTAGGAGATTTTGCAATTGCTTTTTTTAATGGCTTCAAAATTTCTCTTGCCCACTTTGGTCCAAGAAAAGACTTAGTTCTTCCTAAGCATAGTGGTGATAGGTTTTATTAAAGATTCAAAACCAGGTATGAACCTCCTTAAAAAATTTATCTTACCTAAGAAACTTTGAATACCTTTCTTATTCAAGGGTAATGATAATCCTATAATATACTCTATTCTTTCAAGATCAATAGTCAAATTATCCTTAGAAATGATATGTCCTAAGAGCTTACCTTCATAAACAATAAAGATGCACTTATTTGGATTAAAATATAATCCATATTGCCTACATATTTCAAACACTTATTTAAAGTGTTGCATGTGTTCATCATCATCTTTAGAAAACACTATTATATCATCTAGATAAACCAATAGCATCTCATTGATCAAACCTTTGAAGGTCATGTCTATTACTCTTTGAAATGTGGCACTGACATTGGATAGACCAAAGGGTGTCTTCTTATAATAAAAAATCCCTCATTTATTAGTGAAGGTTATATTAAAATGATCATCCTCAGTGACTAAAATCTGATTATACCCTGAATATTCATTTAGAAGATAAAAATGTTGATAATTTGAAACCATTTGCAAAATCTGAGGGCAGAGGATAGTGATCTTTAAGTGACACTCTATTAATATATTTAAAGTATACACAAAGTCTTATATCCTAATTCTTATTTATAACATGAGTAAGGTTAGATACCCATGTTGAATGCTTGATAGGAAAGACAATCTCAAATTCAATGAGTTTGGTAAGCTCTAACTTCACGAGTTGCTCAACCTTGGGGTTGATGGGTCTTTGCTTCTGTCTAACCTATTTAACTCTAGGTTATAACATAATGGTATGGTGTTCTAGGTTAGGATAAAATAATTTGAGTTTCTTATATTCCCAAGAAAATCTATCATGAAACTCTCTACACAACTCAATAAATGCTTGCTTCTCTAATGTAGAACATAACTTGCCTAGTTTGAGGAGTTTGTCCTCGAAGATCAAGACTATTTCATAATTCTCCTCTTTTGTATACATACTCACTTTATCCTTCTTATTTTTATCATTCTCATTGAAGATACTTTCTAAGGTCACCAAACCCTTAGGTATCTTATTGGTTCTTATTTGCACAATGTGATCACCTAATTATTATTGGAGCCTCCTTCCATTCCTTAATGAAAACTCAACCTCATTTTACAAGAATAATGCAATGTGTTTGTCACTATCAAACACTTTCTAAGACACTTCATTATTAGGTACAAGTTGTCTGATAATGATCTTAATATGAGACTATTTCCTTCCTATTTTATGGTAGTTAGAGTATCAAATTGAGCTCCTATGGCAGCCAGTCTAACATCATGACTATTTTGCTCCCTTGGGAATGATTGAATATTGAATAAATTGAAGTCTTAAATCAAATACCATACCCTATGATTGTATGAATTAAGCAAATAGTTATTGGTAGAAACCACATTCCTCACCTGATGCACAACCAATTCACTATCTCCATATACTTGCAAGTTTTTGATTCCTTTTATTCTTTCCCATTAAAGGCCATGAATTAAATCTTCATACTCAACCACATTACAAGTATCAATGAAATTAAATATATATGAAGCATAATACTATTTTTTATATGGGGAGACTAACATAACACTAGCCTCTACACCAAATTTACTTGAACCATTAAAAAAACATCTTCCACAACTCATCATCTTCACCCTCTTCTTTGGTAAGTAGAGGTGTTGGTACTCCTTCATGTATACAATACACTCGTAAATCAATTTCCTCCATAAAATCATAAGGATCATGCTCATAATTATTAGTACCATATTCATCAAGAAACAAATTTGAAATACCTTCAAGCTTGGAAGAATTGTCATCATCTACAATAGAGTCCTTTTATTCATGGGCCACACAATTCAGATTGGAACTTGTCTCAATTTAAGGCTCAATATTAAGACTTGCAAGGGGTTGTGTCATAATTGTCACCTTGGACCTGTATCTTATTCTAAAGGCCAAGAAAGATTAGTCAACTGAGAGATATCCATATATCTTAGCTGTGAAGTCCTTTGACAAGTAGATTGTAAAGTGCATTGGGAGATCAACCATAACTATGTCTTGCAAGATAGGAAAACTAGGACAATCGTACGAGAAAACCTGCAAGCCTTTTATCAATCCTACTATCTTGGTAGGTGTACCATCTAATTGAAGGACCCCTTTTTTTGTGGCTCATATTTCAGGCCTAGCTTGTCAACTACAACTTTAGGCATGATAGAAGTAGAAGCTCCACTATCAACTATGCAATTACATACCAACTTGTCACTTAAAACGAGGGTGAGGTAAAATAGTGGAGGTTTTTCAGCCCTAGTGGATGGTTCAACAGTGGTACTAGGATAATTTATAATAGCAACATGGCCATGCCTTTGATTTAAGGGTGAGACACTAGTAGGGATAACATATAACTACTTTTGTAGGAGCTTTTTTTCACCATGCATACAAAAAACATCCCAAAGAGAACTGGATGTTTTAGTATTCTTTAAAGAATATACACTATTTAAAAAATCCATACCTACTTTCTCTTAGGCTCTTGTAGACAGTGAATTACTTGGAACATGAGTAGACCTTACCGTATTTTGACGTGATGGAGATGCAGAAGCTTTTATAATTGTCACACTTGTAGCTATGTTTTATTGGCTTGTAGGAAGATTAGATGAGCATGTGGGCATGTTAATACCACCTCCTAGAGACTTACTCTTGTCCCTTGTATTGTATGCAATAGAGGCTCCTTGATTTATCTCAAAAGTATCTTCAACTAGAAAATTAGTGAAGATATCTCCTTGAGGTTGTCAATCCTCATTAACTTACATCATCACCTCATCTTAATTTGATAGGAGGGGAGTAACTCCTCCTTGAGCCACTGGATATTATTATTAATTCTCATTGGCATCCATGAATTTGTCTTATTGCCAATCTTCTCACTACACCAAATTTCTATGAACTAGTACCATCTCCCTTACATTGGTGGTAGAGTTAGGACTATATACATTGGTAGGCCTGTTAGGGTTAAGCTGCTATTAGCCTCTTTCTATTCCATATTGTTGGCCACATGATTACTATTAAGTTTATGGATTTTGATGAGCAACCAATTGCATATTGACTCACTTATGCTAAGCGTTTATCATTTGATTTTCTGCATATAGATCTATGACATTTTCTACCTTATTAGGATCAGCCTTGAACTTGGAATGGCATTAATAATTTGAGCCACCTCTGGAGTGCTAGTAGAATTATGAGATAAAGGAGGCATAGACACCTTAGGAGGAAATCTTCTAGTTTGAATGAGACTATTCTCAACTTTGATAACAAGATCATATGCTTCAGGAAGAGTGGAATCTCCCATAGATTAAATCATGATAGTAATTTTAGTCCCAATGGCTTTCAAGTAATTAGGGAACACAAAGCTAGTAGGTGGTCTCACAAGAGGAGGTAATCTATGCTAAGTCTTTTGAAACCTTTCATTGAGGTCATGCATTATTTCTTTGGATCCCATTTTTATCATGTTGATCTAATGTATGAGAGAGGCATGGTCACTTTCATTTCCAAATATGGAAGTCAACAACACTTCAAACTCATCCCATGTTGTGATACATCCACCTTCTAGAGTCCATACCAATCAAGAGCCCTCCTTTTAAGGGACATGGCAAGGAGTCTAATGGCAATATTCTCTTGAACAATGTTTTGGAAACTATAAAAATTAGAAACATCTCTAATGTGCTCATCAAGGGTGACATGACTCTCACCATTGAATGTGAGCACACCTTTCATGGCATTATGAGAAATGGCATCATATACTTGAAGTTGAATTAGATTTTTAGTATTGAAGGCAGGGAAAGCATGAGGTCTAGCCATGTCTTCTTCTTCAAGATCTTCAATTTATTCAACCTCTTCACTCTCTTCCTCTCTAGAAAAATCTACTAGTTCTTCAAAGGGTAGATTAGGTTCTAGATATTGAAATTTAAGAAGAATTTTAGGCTAAATGGGATTGAATGTTGTACCAGATGATGACCTAGTGAGAACCATGAATTATGAGTGTAAGTTTATAACAAAATAATGGCATTGAACTATATTTAACTTGAAGGAGTCACCAAATGCTGAGTAACACACTAATTTTTAGTTAATGTTGTCAAGACCAACATTCACCTTGACAAGTTATCTTGAAGACAATGGGTCCCATTGATTATGCCAGAACTATTGTCACCAAATCTTGCACCCTAAAAGAAGTTGTTTAAGCTTCTTCTAAATTTTGGGAACATTTCTAGGTACGTGGGTGTGCCTATATTGGAAATGAGCCTCTATATTTAAGGGCTAGCTCCCTGAATGTTTATTAAAATGCTCTTATTTATGCTAACTGATTAATTATTGGGGAAAGAGTTAGAGATTGCATGAATTTAAAATACTCTAAAGGAGGTGATGTAACGAATGTTCAAATATCCACTCTCAAGATTGAACTCATTAACACACTAATAGACTATGAATAGAACTAATGTAGTGTCTACAATGGTTTCCAAGCAATAATGCTTCACCTAGAGGTCAATTTGGTGGACTTAGGCTAGAGGGAAATGAGGATAAGGCTTGATTGGAAGAACTTACAGTCAATTATCCACTCTATACTTGAGACATCAACCTTAAGACTTGTGAGATGACCCACAAGAAAGTTTATTAGTACTTAGGTTGAACTTGGACATACAAAGGAAAGATGACAACCACTTTTGCATATTAAACAAATACAAAACACTAAGCACAAATTAGTAAACAACTAAAAAATGATCTATTTATTACTCCAAGAGGTGTAGAATACAATTTCTTATAGAGTCTAGTCATACCACCCTAAAATATCCTTAACACTAGCTCAAAGGCTATACTTATAGAAGAAAGGGCCTTTAGAGAGAGATTTTGACACTAAAGGAGGAATCAATGAGCTCAAATCCATTTGAATTGTAGTTACAATTTCCTTTTCATTTATGCTCATTCAATATTTTGATTGATCTAGGTTACTTCTAGTAGTTACACAGTTACATTATTCCTTCATTGATGCTCTCTAATGGTTACAATGACTAGATTAATTTATTTTGAGCTGGGTCCTGGCATCAATGTAATTACAACCATCAAATCAATTTTTAAGATATTTGTCCTAATGCTAACTAATCTTCATTGATTTTTCATGGCATGTAAAATGGGAGAGAAGGGTCATTTTCATTCAGTTGGTCTTAGAGATGAAGTCATTGGGGTCTATGTGTATGCCTTCATGAATCCTTTTAAATGCTAGCTCTTGTTCAAAATAGATTATGCTCAAAATCATCCCCATGTTCATAGGTCCACTATAGATGGAAAACCAATCTCAAACTATTGGTTTTCCTATAGTCATTATGTCGATGTAGACCTATAGACTATATAGCCCCATTTCTTGATTATATTAGGTCTAAAATAGACCCATTTTATCCTTGCAAGAACTAAGAGTCCACCATATGCATGGATCTTTATTTTAAAAATGACAAACACAATCATAGAATGAATCTTGCATGACACAAACCCTCAAGACAAAGGTCCATATTAAGCTTTAATGGTGGTCCCTTTATGTCCTTTAACCTAAATACATCAATGTGTCCCTTTAATGGCATTCAACCATGTTCCAATGGTGATGGGATGACCCCTGTAAGACCTTGTTTACCTTGGTCAAAAACTAATCCTTTGGTTTGAATTTGTTTATTGAAAATTGCTCAGGCCAATCAAAGCTCTAACCTATCTTTATTCCCATTGGCCTTGTAGATCCCTACTTTCAAATCTTAACTTTTTGAACTCCTACACACTGTTTATCTCCTTAGTATGAATGAACACAATCTATTGATTTCCTACCATGAAGATCCTTTGACATGTTAACTTTCATTCACACCATTGGATCAATATGTATGAGTGAATTAAAGCATTAGATCTCATTGGGCCCACTTTTATGTCAGTGATCATGCACCATTGGATCATCTTCTCAATGAACGCACTCCATAGGATCTCATCCAACTTGTAGCTCTTTAAAGGGATTTAAGTCAGGGACATTTTGATGTGTTTGACCCCAATGTGAACTATTAGATCTCATGTGTCAGTATACAAGCTCATACATACCATTATATCTTGGTCAACTTTAAACATTTTAAGGAATTTAAAACCCAAATGGTTACTTTACGAAGCTCAAACTTGACGTTAGTGTGAACATCTTATGTTGTAGGTCTAAGTTTGAATGCTCATAACTTAAGCTAAGAACCTCACAAGGACTTGAAATTTATAGAAAATGTTCCTAACATGAATAAATCCATGTCACTACAACCTTTTGGCTTGTAGGCCTTCTAAGTGAACTTATCAAATGGATAAGTGAGTTAGTCCATTCATTTATATATGACATCCTAGTGATGGCCTAATTCATTTAGGCTTATACTTGAGCTATAAGTTGATATTTGAAAGCTCGAATGAACTTTTCAAGGCTTGTGCAAACTCTTTCTATAATCATGACTATTTAGACACCATGAAAACCTTACATTTGCATGTATGACTCTAAAATGATCTCTAAGACACCAAATGACACAAGGAATGAGCTAGACTATGACCAAAGCTAAAATGGCATATGAAATGACATCAAATGATATATAAAATACCCTATGACATTATAAAAATCCCCTATACAAGATTCTAAATATAGGGGGTTGACCCATTTTGGCCTGTGGTAAAAATGGTTAACAATTACCTCTCACTTGTTTAGCTATTTTATTAAGAAAAAATGCTACACATGAGATTGAAATTTTACTAGCTCTTATGAATTCACCATATAGAAGTTATTTAAGTTGCTTGTCCATCTCATTTATATGAAAAAGAGATAAAGGATAAGCCTTTATTTAGGAATATGTTTTTGATATTCTAGCCTAATTATAATATGACATTATTCTTTTTTCATGAGACTGGGATTGTAATGGATTCATACTAAAATAATATATGGTAAAATTTTATCTAATAGCTTCAAGTTGTGCATTCTCTATGACTAGAAATGCAATATCATCAGTAAGATTTATCTTTTTAGGAGTGGCTCAAAATATCATTTTCTTCTTATTTTTCTTATAAAATCTTTGTATCACTTTTTTCCATGGTTTTTGTTCATTACATTTGCATTTTAATCTTCTTGTGCTGATATTTTATCTTCAAGATACTTTAATATATGAATATGCACAAGTTTGGGAATTTTGATGAAAGAAGAAAAAAGCTATTGCTTTTTAAAAATGGAGAAAACTAGAGTAGGAAGATATTTTTTGATAACAAATATGCATTTGGTTATTATATTATATGAAGTCCACAAAGAATGTACAAGTTTAGATAACTAATGATACCTTATAGGCATATCTACCAAACTTAAGCTAATCAATTATTATGGAATTTCCTTTGATATTCAATAGATTAAGTTTCCAGTACTCTTGGGTAATGGCTAATGTCATGTAAAATGAACTAGGTGAACTAGTGTCTAAGAAGGCATGTAAACAACAACTCTTATAACTACAAATATTAATATTTAAAAATATGTACATGGAATTTTTGGTTATAAAGGTAATAGCAATTGATTCAAGTTGTCCTAAGAAGGATGAATGGGATTAGTGTTATGAATCTAATTTCAAGCCTATGATCCATATGATAATTTATTTAGAAGGATGCTTATCCCAATCTTCATCTAATTTTTCATGTTGTGCTTAAGCAACGCATATCTTATTTGCATATGCTCTAACTCAATATAATTTATCGACAAATCTAAAAATCAAGTTAGAATAATCCTTATGATCTCTTTTCATTTCATTCAAAGGTTGTTTATGGGAGGATTAGCTCTAGAACATCTCACTTTTAGACCCTTGGTGTTTCTAGCGTATTGTTACAAGAAGTTTAGAATAAGCTTTAACATTGGATTTTATTTGAGATATCTCAGACTTAGCTTTAGTGAAATGCAATTGAGAGGTTAAAAAAATACATGAGACATAAGACTCAAATTCTATAATATATTGGGATAAAATGGAAGTAGTAAATTCAATGTTATCAATAGACATACTCAGGATAGGAAAGAGTTAATTCTTTATACAAAATGTTTGACAAGAGAAAATTTAGACTCAAACTTATTTACATATTTTTGAGTATTGCATGCCGCTACTAATAAAATTATTGACACCATATTGTATGTTCAAAATATCATTGCCAACATCATCAATATTTTGTTGTGCAGACAAGTTCCATTACAAGATAGTTTCTTTATGATTTAGATGGATTTCCTTCCTTGCCAATTTCTCTATGAAGTCTAAATCCATATAGTCCCCATAATTTTTTTATCCATGTTATACACATGAAATGATTCCCTTGTGGACCATCTTCTAGGCTCATATTTTATAACATTTTTATTGTTGTTTGATTTGGAAATAATATTCCACTCTTTTCTCATTGTGTTTCATTTGTAGCCTCCTTATTTATGAAATCATACCATATATTTATTTTATTTCTATGATATTTATTTCTATCACATCTTCCTATTTTTATTTTTCTGCTTCATCTTCTTTCTTGGGAATCAATGCTAACTTTTGCTAACTCTATTGGTTAACAGATCCAAGATATGCAGATCTATGTTACTAGAAGAAGTAAAGCTATTTATCAAGGGGAATGCATCTATTGGATCAAAAATATATCTCCTTGAAGAGTTAATGCTATATCTAGATTCATTATTTAGCATAGAATAAGGTGTTTGAGGTTCTTTGGAACTATTTATCAGGGTTTAGTACTTTAGAGAAAGAGACTTCGTATACTGAATTATTAAATAAATTGGTGTAGTTTTTTTTATGAAGATAATATTTCATCACCAACACTTCTAGGGAATTCTAATAGATAAATAGGAGTAGAGAGACAAGTAATGTTGATGGTGGAAACACAATGATGAACTAGACATGGATTTAGAGAAAATATAAAACCTGATATAAGTAGTTATTAAAAAAGAGAAGGATATTCAACATATTGTAGTATAGGATACTCTATTCCATCATATAATAAAAATAAATATTTTTTAAGAAACTATATTCAAATGATTTATCTAAATCATTTTTAATTTAATTGAAAATATACAATATTTTTAAATCTCCAGTTACACAAAATGAGCAATCACCCTTTCTAAAATTATTTGTTTAGCTTTGCATGAATATGAGATGGTGGGAAATTACCCATCCATGATCCCTTGAATGAAACTAAGCTTAAATACTCATTATATCAATATAATCTCATATATGTATTGGATTATTTTGGTGGGATACTCAAATTTTATAATTATTTTGATTTATATGCATTGCTTCTTTATTGTCTAAATGAAAATAATTCTCTAATACATTTCTTGCTAGTATTCACAGTGACATTAAAATAAGGGATAAATGTAGATGAAGTATTAAATATAGGTGACACATCGACTCAAATAGAAATGAGTTCATCTATTGAATAATGCATAGGTACTTATAGACACCTAGATGATCATCTGAGGCTTCACAACTAGTGAAGGGAGATAAAACAATTAACTATAATAAGACAACATTAATTTCCACTATTAGATAAAAAATAGGTATTAATCACCAATTATTAATTAAATTTTGATGAAGCATTTCAATAAATTTCCCATCTTAATTTTTGAACATATAGTTTTGTATAACGTGTTTAAATTATTGAATTTATGGTTGTTAATTTCAATATCAATTATTTATGCTTTAAAAATAAAAGTGTATAACCACTATTTTAAATTTGTTTGTTAATATTTAATTGGAGATTAAGTGATATTTGGATGAGAAAAACCTTTAACATATAAGGCATAAATTACAAATAATAAAGATAAAATAATAGTTGACATATCATTATTACATTAAAAAATAAATGCATTATCATTTGAATCTTCATATTATTATTTTCTACATCTTAACAAAACTTGGTTGTACTCGATTTATATGGCTTGTTAATACACAAACTAACTTCCAAAAATAAAGAAACATTCCAAATTAATAATAGACACATTCAAACAAGGGGCATGATGATCTATATTTTAACCACTGCATTTGAATAAATCCAACCTATATTATGGTCTTTGTCTGAAATGGATATCAATATAGACAATATTTTGAAAAAAATACTTCTAAATGCTAAAATCAAGAAGCATCCTTTATTTTGTTTGGAAGTTGAGATTGTAAAAAAAGAGAAATTTATATTAAGGATTTTCTTACAATTTAGAAGGATGATCATTTTGTTTATAATGCTTCAAGTTCTATTGGAGTTGACTTGGTCAATAAATATGTTCCCATATAAAACTTGGTCAAAAAATATGTTACCATATAAAACTTTATTTTATTTATAAAGGCCTTTCCTAAAGAATTTTTAAAAAGGGATTATGGAAACATTGTTTACTCAATTAGTCTTAATTTGGGTTGAAGATGTCATGTAATTTTGAAACATCCTAGCCTATATGTGGATGATCATGCTCTAGTAAGAATTGCTTAGGGTTAGGATAAGATATGAAGAAACAAAATAGATAAATGACATTATATCAATCAAGTTAAAACCATTTTATTAAAAAATTATCAATTCTTATGTTTCTAGACTTGATATACTTGAAAATTCAAAATTATTTTATTGATAAATGATAATTTTTTATGTTCATAATTTTTTTATTTTTCATATAATTTTATTAAAAATACACAATTAAAATATCACAAAAAAATTAGTCTATACAATGTTGTTATGTCATTTTTTATGTTCTTGTATATAAATAATGTATAACTATAGTTTTATGGTTTAGTTCCTATATTGTTAGTTGACAAACAATTATTTCCCTTCATATTGGTTTTAATATTTAGTAAATTAATTGTAATAAATCAACAAACATTTAATAAAAAATTAATTTTTAATATTCACTAAAAACATCGACTAATTTTGAATTGCTATTGTTAAGCAATAATTAATTAATGCACTTGAAATATTTTTAACTAAAACTATTTTTATTTATTACTAAAAATAATTTGAGGCATTGTTAAGACTAACATAATTAAATAAAATATGTCCAAATGTTCATTCAAAATTTATTATGTCTAATTCAAAAAGATACTCTAGAGATAGCCCTATTAAAAAATACTCTTAATTTTATATTTCTCATTTGCTTATCAAAATTTTCTATTTATTTAGTTATTTTTGTGTTATGTGAAATATATTTCTAAATTAATTTGAAATCATTATGCATATGTAAAAGTTAGTTAGATTAAATCTTTTGAATGATACCCTCAAATGGAGGCTCCAAAGCCATAGGGAAATACCCAATAATACTTTAATTTATCTATGTTGGAATTGATACTACTCAAGGAGAATCCAATTGGTTTAACATCAATCATAATAAATTTAATCATATGTGTTGAAAGTTTAGAGCCTGAAATAACATAGTACAACTCAAGTACATCCATGACATGGTTGATTTCCTCTTCATTATTGCAATGAAAAATTCTACTATTATTAATAAAATGAGAGTTAATGGAGCACACATCATTAGGTAGAGTAATCCCTTTAATCAGATTATTGTCTTGTGCTCTTTTCAATAGATATATAAGAAAATCTACAATCAAAATATAAAAATAAAGATCTAGAGGACAACCTTAGTGGATGGATAATTGAATAGAAAAGGGTTCTATGAGAGAACCATTCATTGAAAGTCTATCTAAGGAATCATTAAACACCATTTTTATGTTGTGTATTTTTTTTTCCAAAATCCCAACCAATTTAACATATTACAATAAATAGTAATTTTATTCTATCATAGGATTTATCGAAGTTAAGCTTGTTAATAAGCAAATTTTGTGATATTTTTTAGTTCTATTCTGCAAAATCTCACACCAATACCATGCTGACCAAAATGTATATCCCCATAAAAAATATCATCTACTTGAGTCTAATATTCTCTTGCAACATAACTTTAATAAATCTGGTAGTAGCTTTTGTAATGATATTCTAAGAGGTATTAAGCAAAGTGATGGGTCTCCATCCATATATATTGTCTCTATTATTTTTACCTTTAGGAATGAGTTTTATCAACCCTTGATAGATAAAGGTACCAAGGGAGATAATTTCTTTACCCTCAAGACAATCTTGGTAGAAATGTCCATCAATTGAAGAATTCAACTAGTAAGCCATATAAGTTGGGATTTTTTTATCCACCGTAGAGAAGAGAACATATTCTAATTCATCAGGGGTCAATAACCTACCAAAATGATCATGTAGGCCATGTATGATCTTTGTGGGGATAAATTAGCTCAACTATTTGTTCATTTCAATGTAGGAAGCATTATACACATTTTCATTAGTGAAGAGACTTTTGAAATGATGGTTGAAAACATTCATAATTTCATCAGAAGAGGAACAACAATTCCCATTGTGATATAAGATGGACACTATCCTCTCTTTATTGTTTTTATGATTTAAATACTTAAAAAATAAATCTGATCCTTTACCTCCTCTTTAATCCAAGTAATACGAATGTAATTGAACCCCCCATCCCCAATACAAATCAAGTTATCTTATTTGATTTTCCATAAAATCCATTGTTTTTTAAGGTTTCCATCCAAGGGATTAGAGTGGAGGATTTTATGTCCTTTATCAATCTTTTTCCTTAGAGACTGTTGCTTTCTCTTCTTCGCCCTAGAAGCATTTTTATCTTAAGATAAATGAAAAATGATGCATCTAACAAGTGTTTCTTGACACTAAATAATAAAATCTAACCCTTCTTGGGACTTGGCAACTAAATTACAATGAGTATCAAGGGAATCTATACAATCTTTGTTGTTCAACTGAAACACATTGAGTTGATATCAAAAATTACAAGAATTATCTTCAACACTAGTGAGATAAATGTGGATATTAGTAGGGAAAATTTTAGATAAGGTGGTATAAATATCTAGGTACACCATTTTTCCTTGAGAGAAGGGAATGATTTAGAGGATTGGGGATAAATAAAACCTATCATGATTTTCTATCAAGACCATATTTTTAGTTTGACCATGTATACCAATGTTCTTTTTTAGTATCAAACTTACCATGTAAGAGATAAAAGACTCCTAAATAATTCATGCAATAAGTCCAAGCCTCAAATTTAGATGGAGATAGTTTATGAAAACTAGGCTAGCTTCGATGTATTTTATTTTCTATCATGTTAAATTTTTATCCAACAACCCACTCAATAGAGGGAAGGTTTTATCCTATCTATTTCTAAGTTTGGGTTTGTTCATGGTGATGATTGGGGGCATACACTAAGCAAAAACCAAAAAAATATTTTTGAATGAGGATATTGATCCAAATGTATTTAGGTGGGAAGGGTCTTCCCCTTTATGAAAAATAGGTCATTGATCCAAGGGGTCACACCAAACACCACTCCACCACTACCATCAAAATTAGAGGATTGGGGAAAGGTCACATATTTCCAAATTTTATTTAGGAAAAATTCTAATCTTACCACCCCCACCTCCCAACATTCACTTATTGAATAAAAATTATATCTAGGTGAAATAAATCAAGGGTTTTATTAATCAACAAATTCTGGTTATGGATTGAAAAACCTCTCACAATTTAAGAAAAAAATTGCATGTCAATGGGAAAGTGTACACATTCCTCTAACTTTGTAGTCCATGTCAATAAATGGTTATTGAGAGGAAATGGTTGCTTAGTGTCTGAGTTAGGGTGGATACCACTTATAGGTGAGCAATATGGATAATATATTGAAGATTTATTAATAATATCATTAAGCCCCCTTCCTTATTTAATCCATACACCAACCATCTTCCATAACAAGTTCTTCAATAGATTGGCCCACTAATTGGGTTTAAAATGTTTAAATGGGATAATGACAAGAGGTTGAGGGTAAATACATCAAGTGATAAAAATTTCAAAGAGTAAATTAGTTGGTAAAAATATCATCAAGCCCAAGAGGACAATATACCAAAGTGAGATCCATGACATTCTTAGAGAAAGTTGGGGGTTCATGGTGTGATCAAATTTAATCTAAAGGTCTAGGTGGATAACATTGATTGCATTAGATTAAGAAATAGGCTTAGTTATTTTACATTGAATGTTAGGTTCATCATAAATATGATACTAATTAGATCCTAGTTTTTGAGAAGGAAAATCAGAGATGATATACCCTTTTATACGATAATAAAAACATAAATTTTGTTTATTAAGAAACACCATAGGATATGAAACTTTGAAACCAAGTGGAGAAACTTAATATAATTAGGAAGGGGCTATGTGAGGTTCACCTCAATGCATGCACAAGGTTGAACTCTAAGACTAAAAAATTTGATAGTGATGTTTTTGCACCATATGAATCTACCCAATTGACTATGTACTTCCTTCATAAAGGGTCAAAAGATGAGATTGAGGAAATATAACTCAATCCACTTAAGATATTGAGAAGGAGAGGGCCCTTATAAATCAAAATCAAACTTTTGTGCTTGTGGGTATAAAATTTGACAACAAATAACCCAAGATCTATACTATAAAATAGCTAGTGCATTTTTAGGATTCCCAAACATACCTAAAATATAACCTTTTCCCGGCACCATCATTAATTATAAAACCCACCCACTATTTTCCTAGCTCATTTCTAAAAGTCTTGTTCAAATGACACACCACAAATGAAGATAATAGTAATATTTTTTTGTTAACAATCAATAATAACATCAAATATTTCATCTAATAGTTAAAATTCAAGAACCTTACCTTTTTCAACATGAGATGGTTTGTAAGGGGATCTCATGTTTCATTTTTCTCTAGATAATTATAAGCCCATGTCATTTACATAAGATTTAATTGGCTTACAAGTGTAGCACCACCAAGATATGCTCTATTATGTATAGGTAGTCCCTCCATTAAAAAAGTAGTGCCCACCTCAAATATTCATGGCCTAGAAATGACCACAACATACCCCATAGAATTGTTCCATTATGAAAAACCACAATCATATTGTCACATAGATCTATGCAACACTCAAACCTATATTCAAATAGTTTAGCCTTCTACTCATTTTATCAAGGTCAAGAAATAAGAAATCAATTGGGATTACATGTAAGAAATTGAAAGTAGTCACCGTAGATGTGGGGGATTCGTACTAGTTCCCATTATCAAAGACATAATTATACATACATACATGTGTGTGTGCATGTGTGTGTGTTGATATATTATGATCACAGGGTATTCAAGTAATTATGGATCATTCATATGAGTATGCTTCTAAATAATGCTATCAATTTCATAAACATAATTATAAAATATTTAGAAAGAGATGAAACCCATGTTTCTCTATAGTAGTATTATTTAATTCATGAGATTCATGAAATTCTCAAAAACTAAAACAACTAAATATAATATGAACACCTTGGTGGAGAATCATGAATTATTGATCTAATATTATAAATATACATGTATTATCATTCTTTGTAATCACAACTTGTAGGGAAGATTTGTTATGCTCCTCTACTTCATTTCTTGTGATATCTACATCTAACTAAATCTTTATTAGGAAAGAGAAGAATGTCTTCTTGGCTCTCAAAACTCGATAATTATCCTCTTGAGGTAATAAAGGATGGTAATTTTTTCAAATTTGGAGAGATAAAATGACTATGCATCTCTTGATAAAGATTTGATTGTAACATGAATTAGATAGGTTTTTGATATTCCCCATTAGAAAAGTAAAATCATATTACATTATGTAGGATTCTCCTTAAACTAATTTTTTTGAATAATAGAAACCAATATATATGTGCCCAAGATGTCTTATTTTGGATAAAAATTATGTTTATGGAATTTATTAAACATTAAGGTTTCTATTTGGAATTTTCTCAACTTAGTATAGATCTATGCAATAGTAATTATGTGCAAGTGTTTATGGAACCATTGGTTGCACAAATTTTATGTAGTTGTTTGTGCAAGAATAAATGATTTTTAGTGTATATAAATGATGGTAGATTTGTTAAGGGTTCTTTGTGCAATTTCATTGCACTATAGAATTTTTTAAAGTGGATCAAAGTGGATGAGTTGTAGTAAGGTGTTGTGAGGAGCTACATATAATGTCAAAGTATGGAGCTTAACTTAAGACATTATCGTACACTTGTTTGATTAAATATGTTAGACTAAATAATTGAAAATATCATATTGTTGGTGATCTAACACTAATTTTATGAGGAGTGTTACACAATGATCACTAAGCTCAATAGTTTGTGACTATAGATTCCCCTATTATGTGTCTATTACAAAGTAAATTTTAGGATATGGGCATAGTTATTTTTAGGGAGATGATGTGATATAATGTGAAACACACATGGTTAAGTGTGTGCATTGTGATATACATTAAATAGTTGTATGAAGGTTTTTAAACCTTGTGACTTATTGTAACATTAAAAAATGGCTTTAATTTATGTTATAATAAAAAAATTGTAAGTTGGGTTTTTAAACCAAGAGGTTTTTTCCTAGTGAAACATGGCATATATGTGTGATTTATATTATCCTTTAATGTTTAAGATTCACATACCATATCTACATTTTTTTTCCATACATAGGCCTCATCTTCAACATTTAGTATTAGAGACTTGTTTTAAACTTTTTAAAAGTTGGGATAACCTATGATAAACTATTTCCTTAGGTGGGAATTCTTTGAGGAAAAATTGTATGTGAAGAAAATTATTGGAATCATATGAATAGAGATTGATAAATTCATTGGTCAACATTTTGAGTTATAAAAACTCAAGGTGGAAAATATCTTAGCAGATATATATTAGTGGGTTATTATAGAAGATACAACACCTATGGAAATGAAGCTAGAAGAATGGGAGAAATATGATAGAAAATCTAGAAGTTATATTAGGTTATGTTTATTGGATTCAATGTTAATAAATGTTTTACCTAAAAATATTGTGAAGCTTATTTGGGATAAGTTGGTAATGCTATACTAGGTTAAGTTTCTAGTAGAGACATCATTCCTACAAAAAATATGTATTTATTGTGAATGTGTTATCGTAACCTAGTGGTACAACACCTAAGTGCCTTCAATATTATGTTAATGCAATTATAATGCATGGATGTCAAAATGGATAATGAATAAAGTTGTAACATGTTATTGTGTTCTTTGACAGACTTATAGAACAATCTAGTGATGGTTATCACTAGTACTACATTAAATCTAAAAGTAGATGTAATTACAAATATATTGTCAAAGGAGATGAGATGTGAGTTAATGGAAAGCTATCAAAAAAAGGACATCTTGTTTATGTGAGGTCACTTTAAATAAAAAACAAGTGGAAGACTCGAGATAAGTGCTTGAAGTTTAAAAGTATATCTAAGACTCTAGATAGATCCTTAATGAAATGCTAGAATTACAAGTATGAGTAATTAAAAAAGGATAGTAAATTGGAAAATGTGGGAAATTTCAAACCACTAGATGTGACAAAACCCTCAAGTGAAAATATCTCTAGTGATTGAGATGTAAATGCATATCTTGTAGCCTCAATTTTCCATGCATGTAATGATGCATGCCTAATTGATTCAAGAGCCTCTTACCATATGACTTATAAAATGGAATGGTTATATGAATAAGAAAAATATGATGGTAGTGGTGTATTTTTGGGAGATAACTTGACCTAATAAATGTTGGGTAGGGGAAGAGTGAAGTTAAATTCCATAAATGGGAGGATCAAGACACTCCCTAGTGATTTTCATATTTCTAGACTTTTAATGAATCTAATCTCTATGAGAAAAATGAATGATTTTAGTGTTTGAGACTTATTCAACAAAGATGGGTGCAAGATGGTGCACATAGTCATGGTTTTGGAAATGGATGTGTGCACACATACTATGTTTAAATTTGGTGCATGTGCATTAAGTAGCACATGTAACAACACAATTTTTCTTGAGGCCAAAGCTAGAACAAGATTTTATGCTTTACTTCTAGTAGAGAAGACAATGCTCTTGATTTTATGGCTATGTCATATTGGTGAAAAAGATATGTGCATGATGCATAATAAATATATGGTAAAAGGGATATAAAATTATCCCTTGGGCATGGACTTATGTAAACTTACGTCTATGGAAATAAAATTCAGGTAAAATTCCCCATAAATGTTATACATATAAGTGGAATATCTCACATGATCCATAATTATGTTTTCAGATAAGTCCATGTTCCATAACTAAATATGTTTATTTTCTATGTGTCCTTCATATATGACTAATTTCATTAGTCTTGGATATACTTCATCTTGAATAACTTTAAAGTTCTCAGAATTTCAAGGACTTTAAAGCCCTTGTGGAGAAGCAAATGAAGAAGAGGATCAAGGTGTTGTACATAGAAAATAGGAGTAAGTAATACTATAGTGAGTTTTATTAATTACAAATAGAAAGTGGTATTTAAAGGAAAAATATAACTTTGTACATACCACATCAAAATGGAGTTTTAGAGTGGATAAACTAGATATTTATGGACAAGGTTCAGATTATTTTGAGTGGTGCACACTTGTAGTAGAAGTTTTCGGTAAAAATAGTGGTTATTATTTGTTACCTTGTTAATATATCACCAACATTAGTATTGTTTGATAATATTACACAATAAGTGTGGACTAATAATAATCCATGCTTACAACACCTAATAATTTTTGGGTTGTGAAGCTTAATCCTCTATTCTAAGGTAAAAAATATAAAAACTTTATTTAAGTCTACAAATTTCACCCTTATTAGATATATTGATAGTGTTAAAAGGTAAAATATTTGGAATCTAAAGACAAATAATACAATCTATAGCTAGAATATAATCTTCTAAAAGGTGTGTAAGGTTGTTGCATTAGAAGAAACCAAAGGAATAAGGAATTTTTTGTTTAGGTTGACATAGATGATGAAAATATTGTATAAGAGTATGGTGCAATGGATAAAGAGTCACAAGAGGCAGAATAAGGGTTAGAAGCTATGAATACTACTCTAAGGAGCTAAAAATGGGTATGCATAATGCCTATAAGGTATAACCCACTAGATTTTTGTTTTGCTTTCCTATAATTGGAGATTAATGGTGATGACCCCAATATGGTGAAGTAATATCTTGGATACATAGAGAGAAAGTATTGGAATAAAGCCATAGAGGAAAATTAGTATTTAGACAAGAATGAGACTTGGGACTTGGCAAATTTTACTGATGGATGAAAAATTGCAAGTTATAAGTGGGGCTTCAAGAAGAATCAATAAGTGCAAGGGAAATTGGATAAATATAAGGTTCACTTGGTAGCAAATAGATCTTTGGATATAAATGGAATTTATAAAACTTTTCTCTTGACTAAAAATTAACTTAAATTATAATTATTTTATCTATTTTCATCATGTTTTATTTCAATATCAATCAAACTTATGTTAAGATAACATTTCTTCATGGAGATCCTAAAGACGAAATATACATGTTGAACACATGTAGATTGGTACATCTATTATATTGTCCTAAAAATTTGTATCTACCATAAGATAAAAACCAAAAATACATGAAATATGTAAATAAATGAAAGATTAAAACAAGATAACACAAATTTATCCAAGTAGTATTATGCATCTTTAGAGTAAGATCTTTGGCCTAAATTTTTTAGTATAACAATTGTAACTCTCTTCCATAATGTACCTCACCCACTAGTCCTCTATGTTTTTATATAGTTAAGAAAGAGGTTAGAGTTAGGGTTATGGTTTTGGAGAGTAGTTACTTCTAGAACAAATATTATATGATATAAGACTTACATATTATTATCAAAAGTTAATTAAGTAAATACTTAATTGATAATCTTATTTGATAATGGGTTATGGATAAGTGTCAATGAATTAGTGGTTATCCACAAATTATATTACAAGTGCATCTTAAACCATAAAAAATTGTAAGTGTTATTAAATACACTAACATCCTCCCTCGATGTACTTTTGTAAATAGAAAGATAGGGGAATCACTGAACTATCCCACATTGACAGCACCTTCATTTACTCCCAAAATTTTCCTAAGTTAAACAAATTGGGCCTTAAACACTTGGGATTTGTGAAGATTTATAAAAACTAATCATCTATAAGGAAATACATAAGAATAAAAACATTATTCTTTATTAGTTTATGGATGTAATGCATATGAATCTCAATGTGATTTGGGCATTGGTTTTTCGCCAGGTTATAAGAGATGTGGATAACACTCTAATTATCAAAAACAATTATTATGGGTTGAGTTTGTGGAAATCCAAACTCAAAAAACATGTACCAAATTCACACTTGCTCATATATGGTAGTGGTAACTCCACTATACTCAACTTTTATAGTATAAAATAATTAAAAGTTTGTTTCTTGCAAGATAAAGTGATAGAATCTATCTCCAGATGATAGTTGTATTTTTTTAACCTTTTTTAATTTGTTTTGGATATATAAAGTTTAAGGGGTTAGAGTAGCCTAATAAAATGGATGAATAAAACTATTCTAAAAAATTTCAATGAAATTAATTTAGACAACACAATATACTAAATATGGAAAACTATCAAATATATAAAGTACAATGTTGATTGATATTCTAATAGTTGCAACACAAAGAAGATAATACCTAGCTTATTTGCAGATGTGAAAGTGGATATAAGATGTATATATTTGGAAAAAATAATACTAATGCTTAATATCTTGTCATTATATTCTATAAATATTATGTCTAGAGGCCTAAACATTACCATCGACCTATGGACACTAGAGTCAATGCTTATGTTCATGGCTCGATGCTTTTGTCCTATATGAAATATTCATTATATTAAGAAGTGACTGTCTTGACATGTTAGGGTTTTTTATCACCTTTTTGTTGATATTTTTGGATCATGTGCATGTGCTATATACTATTATATATAGCTCAAACCTTAATTATTCACCTTAAGTCATTTCACCTTATCAAAAAATAGGTTAATGAGCTCAGGAAGTTGAGTTAACCTCAAGGACCCCTTTTGTCAATGAGTGTTTCTTACATATCCAATACTCCAAGGAGTGTTCTATTTAGATGTAAGTCTCCCCTAAGTGTGGGATTTTTTTTTCACAAGGGTGTAATATACTATATGTAAGGGCATGTAATGATCTAACTTATAACTTGAAAAATACTACTAATGTGTTATTCTCTGAATTCTTCAAACTTGTAATATAAATACTCCTATGACTAATATATAAAAAGAGAATAATATGTAAGTATAACATAGTTGTGAAATTGATTTAATGAGCTTGAATAGTTGTTTCCCTAGTATTTTCTAGATGGATAATGAGTAGGCTTTGATTTGTATTTATACCATACCTTTTTAAAATATCTCACAAAAGGGTTAGATAAGATAAATAAGACAACCCATATGTTTCAAAATATTTTCAATTGGGATTAAATTTGAGTTAAAAACACTAAATAAATAATCTGAACATTAGTGTCAATGCTAGTGTCCCTATGTGAATGGTAATGTCTAGCGGGATAAAAAAATATTGAAGGTCTATAACTAACATTGAAGGATATAAATCATATTTTAAGATTAATGTAGTGTATAAGTGATCTAGGTCATCAAAATGATAGTGTCAGATCATAAGATAAGCAATTAGGCACAATAAGATGGAAAATGTGAGTCTTTCGATAACAAGAAGGTATAGAACTAAAGGGTAGATCCTTGTTTGGTATTTATCAAGTGTAAAATATTGAGATGTTATTTATAATCAAATTTTAATATCTCAATCCCCCCTTTTAATATAGTAATGCATAAGGATGAAATTAATATTTTAAAAGAAATAAATACATACATGTGTGTGTACAACACATCTTTCCTTTGCTTGAGCCATGATGAACTTGTTGTTGGTGTATGACTTGCAACCAAGATCATGTTACAGTATAAATTAGTTCATGTAAACTGAAATTTAATAATTGAAATGATTGAAAAGTAAAGAGAATAAGGAAGGAGTACACATATGTGTTGATGTAACCATGTTTCCCCTTGGTACTTTGATTTAGTAAATATTCTCCCTTATGAATCATTGGATCTAAGAGATGTTCAAAACTGAACCTTGGTTATTTAAAGAGGAAACTTGGAGGGTAATTATGCCCCCAATCTGGTGCAAGGGTGAGTTGTGACATGGCCATTGAGATCAGTAAATATCAATCACACAACTCAAGTTAATGTATAAAAAATACAATTTAAGTGGTGTAACCAGCTCAACCTTCAAAAGAGAGTATTGATAAGGTTGTTTAAAGAATTTAATCTCAATCACACTACTCTAAGGAGCTAATTCCTATAGACAAGAAAGGCTCAAAATGATGCTTCTTGGTAAAATGTTTTGAATGTGTATTGATAATTTTGGTGCTCTTACATGAAATATGCACCACGAATGTGTCTCAAAATGAAGTATCTATCAACATTTAACTTTTTCTCTATAACTATGTATAATATCTATCACAAATATAAATAACTTTGTCTTAAATCTATAAAAAAAATTAGTGCCAAATATATAATATTCTAACCCAAGTTTATATATGAATCATGTAAATTGTATCAAATTCTTCTAACTATGTATGTGTGGAGTCATGTATCTATGACATGCCCCCCTTTTGATGTGAGGGGAGTGGAATCTAGTAGTCACTTTGCCTTAAAATCATAAGATAATTATCTTATCTATGTGTGAATCATGTAGCATGTAGGAGTAGCATGTCTAATTATATATCAATGAAGCTAATAATATGTGATCATAACAAGCCCTAAGATGCATGATATGGATCATGGTAACATATATAAAATATCAGTACAATCTTAATAAATAATCAAGAACACATAAAAGAGTATTCAATGTCACACAAAAGGGGTCTAAGGAGACCATAAACAATGGGCATGTTCAAATGCAACACATTCCAAAGGAGGACATATTCAAATTTTCACACACAAATAAATAACACTCAGTGGCATAGGGGATTAAAATAAGGAATATATTCAACTGTTCAAAAATAAATATAATAGCAAAAAAAAGTACACTCAAGGAAGTGACAACATGAATAAATGAAGTATAACAAACCAACATAAGCATGTAATATTAGCCCCTGCATGTGTTAGAAAAAATGTCATGTAGTGTAGGCTAGGACAAAATGGAGAACTAGACATAGAATAATAATTGGGAAATTTAAATTAAAATCATATGTTTTATTTTTTTTACAATGTAAGCCATTGAAAGGCTTAAGGGAGAGAATTTGGTTATACAAAACCAACTCACAGGTAACTAACCCATCAACCAATAAAAATAATAATAAATTAAAATAAAGACTAATAAGTCTAATTTGGATCATAAACCCAACAAACTCTCCCTTGATCCAAAGGGGTAGAAGAAGACTAAAGCAATGAACTGTGAGTCATGCAAGTAGACTCTGCTGCAACCACAACTGGTACACTATGCATCTTGGACTGATCAATGCCTAAATCATCCTGTCACTAAAATAAAACAAGATCATGCTCTTTCTAACTACATAGATACTCACACATAATCCATCCAACAATTGATTTTTCCATTATTGTCTATAACACATCTCAAACTAATGCCCAATAATCAATAACATCTCCTATAGGCCTTTGCTTAGCATTAACAATGCTATAAAATCAATGATGACTCATATCACAACCACTGATGACTGATCAAAAATCAATATGCAATATCTTCTCCCATTATTAGGTGAGAGGTGAGAAGTCATGTAGCAAAATAAACCAAGTACAAACCACTAAAATGCTCCACATCAAAGATCATATCAACATTAGATCTATGAAATTAAAGTACATGAGCCAAAAATATACTACTATATCAAATCACAATCTTGATCCTAGTAGCTCCCATAATATGGGTGTGTTACCATCTCATAATATCTAGTCATCAATTATGGAGCAAGAAACTTCACAATCATCCCATCCATCAAAAGAATATGTAGAAAAATATCCAAAAGAGGAATTAAAAGAGTGACTAGAGTTACTGGAGTGACCAACAATGTTTGTTTCTACCTTTCGTCGATGTTAAGAGGACCTCCTTTTGGAGGGGAACTCTTTAGAGAGATGTCTAATGCCACCACAATTGTAACATATTTTCTCATGTACACTAGAACTAGAGGAAGAATAGCCATAGGAATAAGAATGTTTATTCTTATTCTTGTGTCTATGTTAATTTTTGTGGTTATGATTATGCTTCTAAGAATCAAAGTGATGTTTATACTTTGGAGAACCAGAATGATGTTTATTCTTTGGATAACTAGAATGATCCCTATATCAAGAATGATGCTTATGTCTAGAAGTGTGCCATAGAGAGTGTTTCTATCTCTGAAAGTGATTCAAAGAATGCTTTCTATTATGATCATATAATGGATTACCTATTTTGGTATAGTGGGTCTCCTCAGTAGGTTTTTCTTTCTTCTTTGCAAATTATCACTCATGTTGAGTGAGAAACTCACAAATGGAATCAAAAGTAGATTTGTTAAGCTTATCACTAAGCTGTAACATTTCTATAAAGTTCTTGTAGCTAGGGCTAAGTCCATTCAAAACAATAGAAATGAGCATTTCATCATCAATTTTTTCACCAGTAGTGCCATATTCTTGTTTCAAATTCTTAGTTCGTGACATATTCTAAAACATCTTCATCATCTATTAGTTTAGTGTTGAGAAATTGCATAAGAAGATCAATTTTCATCTAAGTTGTTTATCATATAATTTTTTTAGAGATTTTCATGATTTCCAAGCTTTAGACTTGATGGCCTATATGTGAATTATAACTTGTGCACTACAAGTTGATTTCAATAAAACAAGGGCATGCTTGTCACGTCTATGAAATTCTGTAAGCTTTGTGGCATCGATGGGCAATGTTAGTTGCTTTTCAACTACTTCCCATAAGTTGTTGATGATTGATGTATTTTCCATGTTTATTAACCATTCCTTGTAATTTTTAGGAGTTAAGAATCCATTTTTAGAAATTAAGCTCATAATTAACCATGGTATAAAGTCAAAAAATAAGGAATGTTATCAAGGTTTTGCCTTTACCTTCAAAATAGCTTCCGATTACAAGATATTCCTAGGACTTGTAAAAATATTACACTTTATAGTTCCTATTATACCCTTATTTCTCCATTTTTAATAAAAATCTTATTTTAACCTTGTAACTCCTTTATATAAAATGAAATCAAAATAATTTTGGCCAATAATATCAATGGGACCCCTTACTTCCTTTTATCACCTGACTATCAAAAATATATCTATCCTCTTCCAATCAATTATATTGATCATATAAAATAAAAATACTATATATTTTATAAAAAACTATGCATGGAAATCTATTTTACCCAATATATTATTTTACTTACACAAAGAAAAATAACTCATTGGGTGCCTTTGGTGGAGCCCACAGTAAATCTTTTTAGGTTTTTGAAACACTTTGTATCACACCAAGACAATACCCTATATGTGTGAAAATCCACAAACTAGGCTATCTACGAAATTATTGATAAGACCATTGTACAAATATGTCTTCAAACATCATACAAATATTTCCATATTACCTTTATATCATTGCCAAATCAAACTAGGTTGCGATGTGATTTTCCACTGGTTATTTGTTGATTTCCATTATGAAATAATGTAGGTTGGGTTTAAGAAAAATGATAATGGCTCAGGGGATTGGTGGTGTGTTGATGCCTGATGATATTCCTAGTAGCCCAAATAGGTAGAGGAACAGTGTCTTTTTACTTTTATTTTATCATATTCCCCTATGATTAACGTTGGTGATCTTCACATTAGAAAGTTTTGCTAAAAATAATACTACAAATGGATTGCATCAATAATCTATCCTTAAAAAATAACACTAAAAATGGACTCTGTGCTTGGAAGATGAAGCATTATACCCCACAAATCATCGTACTATTTTAGGAAAAAATGAATCATAGCCAAATTTTAAACTAGGTCTTTCAATTCTCCTTCTCAAGCATTGACTTATTAAAAATATCTCTCTTTCCACCTTAAAAATCATGGATTCCTCCTTTACAAATTTATTACTTTGGTTCTAATACCACTATAGGCCAGGACAAAATGGAATAATAGACACATAATAATATTTGAGAAATTTAAAGTAAAATCATATGTTTTATTTTTTTACAATTTAAGCCATTAAAAGCATTATGGGAGAGAAGTTGGTTATACAAAACCAACTCAAGGGTAACCAATCCATCAACCGAAAAAAAGCAAAAACAAATTAAAATAAAGACTAATAAATCTAATTTGGATCATAAACCTAACATGTAGCATAACATATCAAGTACACATTGTAAGATGTATGCATGAGTACAAACATGTGTAATCATTAGTATATAATCCTAATAAGATAATGTAAAATTGATCATAAAACAATATAACTTGTATCGATTGTCATTAAATAAAAACAAGATTCCCCAAACATAGTGTGTTACATGGGAAGAGGAAAGGTCTCATATCTGCATGTGCTAGTGTATGCTTGTATCACACTCAAGTATGATTAAAAAATATGTGTGTTTATAAAATAAGTTATTTAATATATAATAATATAAATTAATCAACATATATGCCAAAGAACTAGTAAACATGTGTATGCCGAATAGTTTTTGTATTTTTTATTTATTTGAATGTTTTAATACTTTTTTGGGAAAACAATTAGAGCTTTTGTTTTTTTAAATATTTGGAAGGAAAAATATAGCCTATGATCCCATCTAAGAAATGCTCATAGGAAGATTCAAACTCAAAATATGGTACTTTAAAATGGTGATAATACCAAGGGGCATGTATAAGAGTCATATCTAGAACTATATAATCTATGGTACTTTGTGTACGTCTCATAAGAATTTGTGGTCATTTAGAGGTAATAGGAGTAGCGGTTCTTGAAATACATTGTTTATTACTTTATGGTTTATTTGGTTTAGCTATAATTATAATGTGATGTTTTTATCATAGTAATTAGATAGACCGTATAGGTGTAGATGAGGAATCTATGGATTCACTATGTATCTCTAGTGAAATGGTCTCTCAAGTATCAATCGCTTAGGAAACTAGATTCCCTATTTCATCAAATGTTTAACCCTTTTTAATTTGTTTTGCATAGATAAGGGTTAAGGGTTTATATTAGGCTAATCAAATGTATGAATAAAACTATTCTAAAGTAAGTCAATTAAGTTAATTCAAGGAACACAATATACCGAATCTAAAAAATTACTAAATATAAAAAGTAGAATGTCGATTGATATTTTGATAGTTGCAACATAAAGAAGAGATAATACTTATCTTGCTTTTAGATTTGAAGGAAGATATGAGATGTGTATATGTACAATCAAGTAGATTAATGCTCAGGATCTCATCAATAGATTTTGGAAATATTATTTTTGGAGGCTTGAATACTACCATCAACCTATGGACATTAGAATCAAAGCTATTATCTATGGCTCGATGATTATATCATGTATAGAATATTATTTATATTTGGAAGTGACTACCTAGACCTATTAAGGTTTTTTATCACCTTTTTCTTGATCTAGATTATGAGCACATGCTATGTATGATTATTTATAGCTCAAACCCTAGTTTATCACCTTAGGTCATGTCACCTTTCCACAAATGGGTTAGTGGGATCATGAAGTAGAGTTGACCTCAAATAAATTTTTATCAATTATTATTGCCTACATATCCACTACTCTAAATGTGGGCCTCTAACATATTTAGTTCTCCCCTAAGTATGGGTTTATACATGCACAAGGGTGAAATTTGTTATATGCAAGAGTATGCAATGATATAACTTGTGGTTTGAAAAATATTGATCAAGGGTTTTTCTATAAATGCTTCAAACCTGTAATATGGTTACTCCTATGATTGATATAGAAATAAGGAAGAATAGGGTAGTAGAACTCAGTTATGGAATTGGCTAAATAAGCTTGAATAAGTGTTTGTTTGGTATTTTTTAGATGGATAATGAGTAGGATTTGATTTATATTTACACCACACATTTTTAAATATCTCACTGAAGGGTTAGATAATCAAAAAAGGCTAACCCATTTGTTTTGAATTTTTTTCAATTGGGACAAATTTTCAGGTACTAACACTAGTGTCAATCCTAGTGTCCCTATGTGAATGGTAGTGTTGGGAGGGTAAAAAATTGTTGAAGGTTTGTAACTAAAAATGAAGGATATAAATCATATTTTAAGCTCATTGTAATGTACATATGGTTTGGGTCATCATAATTATAGGATTAGTCCATAAGATAAGCAGTTAGGTACAGTGAGAAGGTGAATGCAAGCTTTTCAACAATATGAAGGTCTATAATTGAAGGGTAGATCACTAATTAGTATTTTTCAAGTGTACAAGAATAATATCATATATATAATCAGATTTAAACATCTAAAATATCCTACAATCAAATTTTAATCATTTGGATCTCCTACCCAATCACTATCTATGTAAATTATAATTTTGGTTTTTTCCACCAAAAGTGTAACCAAAAATTAAGGCTCTTCCTCCTGAATTATACTTAATCCCATGACTAATAGTAACATGAAGACACCTTAGGATGTATTTTTTATATTTCCACTGGCTATCATGGGGGTCTTGACAAAAACATGACACAAGATTCACAAAAAAAGAGAAATCAAGATGAGTATGATTCAATTATATAAGGATTGCAACCAGTTTCCTATAGAGTGTACCACTAACCTAAGAAGAAGAAAATTTAGTGGAAATATTGACTCTATATTGAAATTAATTTGGTACATACCATGTTTTAGCCACTTAGGATGTCTTGAGAATAACTAGATTTATTGGAAAAAATTCCATCCTCATAATATGAAATTTGAATTCCAAGGAAAAAATGTAACACACCCAAGTCGATCATATCAAATTAATTCATTAAACTTGTTGTAACATCAAGAATATACTTGGTGAAACTCCATTTAGTCATTAAGTCAGTGGTGTATATGACTAAAATGATGAGTTTCCCATCTACTTTATTGTTGTATATTTTGAGGTTAGGACTCTGTAAAACCATAATTTATTAAAACATGTCGATGTTTTCATATAAATCTTGGTGATCATGTTTCAATCCATAAAAATGATTTTTCAATATGCACACATAGATAGAGTTCTATCTACTAATGGACCCTTAAGGTTGGGACATATATTTTTCTTCCTACAATTCTCCATGTAAGAAGGTAATGTTGACATCCATTTGATGGACTTCCCACCTCCATGTTATAGCCAATGAGAGTAATTGCCTGATGGAATTCATCTTGGAAGATAGAACAAAGGCTTTATGGTAATCACCACCTTCAACTTAGCTTTATAACACTCAATGGACCCGTCTAATACATACTTAGTGTGGTACATCCACTTTCACCTCATTATTTTTATTCTTTTCAAAAGTGGAATAATCCCAATTTTTATTCTTCTTTAGAGAAAGAAGTTATTATAATATAATTGTTTATTATTCAATATGCTTATAAGTCTCATGATAAGTCTCTTGATCCTAACTGACTATGGATTGTACCAATTGTGCTATACAAAATTGATGTTTCAATCTAGTCCTACATGGATTGATAGGATCCCATGCACCAGACTCATCAGAAACTATGTAAAACCATTTTGATTGAGGTTGGGTTGGTTGTGAAGGTGCGTTTTGAATGACTTATGGCACTAGTGGTGGAGGTTCACATTGTCCCCCTAGGGGCTCATAATCAAAACTATAGTGACTCTTAGAATGTAGTTCATCTAAACTACATTATTATATATAAGAAACATCAAAAGTTATGTCCAACTTATTAGAAGCTAATAGAGTAGGAGGAGGAGATGTTGGCTCATAAGCTTTAGATAGTTCATCAAACAACACATTTTGATAGTAAAACACTTTATGGTGCTTGAAAGAACTAAAAATATATATGCCTTCATATATTAAAAAATATATGACTAAATTAAAAGGATGACTCTTGTTTTTATTTTATTTACACTTATCATCTTGGATATACACCCATGTATCACATCTAAAATCCTAAATTTTGAAACATCGAGCTTGATGGAAAACCATTTTCATTTATGAGTCATGTATTACACCATTGAGTGGGGAGTAAAATTTTGAATGTAGTTTTCATAATGGGTTGCCTTTGTCCAAAATTGAGGAGGAAAATTTCTGGAATGCACCATGTAATTTTCCATTTCTTTAAATGTGTGTTTTTTGTGTTTAGATACACCATTATATTGATGGGGGTAGGTCATAGTATGTTGAATTTTAATACATGTATTTTTCTAGAAGCTAATAATTTGGTTGTTGAAAAACACTCTTCCATTGTCTATTTTGAGATGCTAAATTTTCCTCTCTTATAGGGTTTCAACAAGGGATTTAAAATTTTAAAGTGCTCAACATATTCACTTTTTTCAGATAGTAAACCCATGTTTTGTGATATAAATCATTAATTAACATAAGCATGTATTTATTTTTCTAAAAATAAACATGAGAGAATGATACGAGATCAATATAAACCAACTGTAATCTATCAATCACCCTTTAATATTTACCTTTGGGAAAGGGATCCATATGTTTTTTCTAAATTCACAATCTAGACAAAATAAATTTTTGAAATAAACTTTAAGAGCAACAAGAACCATGTTATGTTTAATGAGATCCTAAAATTGGAAATAGTTCAAGTGACCAAAACATGTGTGCCAAAGTTTAATCAATTCATTTTCATGTGCAATCATGAATTTGTCATTATCCATCTCAATAAACTCTTCACCCTCAACAAATATATTACTATAATTTCCCAAAAAAATATTTAACTAAGTATATTTCATGAAGATTTTGAAACAATGAGCCATCATATGTAATGTCGTGAGAGGATTCTAAATACAAAATCCATACAAACATAAGGGATATGTTTTTTGTTGTAGAAAGTGTTACTTATATCTCAGATGGATGGAGTTGCATTTGTTTCATATTTTCTTCCAAGTATGTCATTTTATTGATAAAATTATGTTTATCTTGGCTTGGATCAACACAAACTTTTCAACACTCTTTGTCAACATTTGCATTCATTTTCTCTTTGCATTTGTCCTAATGGAGGGAAGAAAACTATTAAGTCAATTGATTTCCCTTAGGCTTAGACCTTTCTTTCCATTTTCATTTTGTAGGGACCTTAATTTTTATAGATTTGGGTTGTGATATCACATTACTATCATTGAAAATTATTGCCTATTACTTAGTATCTATAAGTTGGATTTCACCAATGAAAATTAATTTTTCATGTTCTCTCTAAAGATGTTCACAAAACTTATCAAAATTTGGTGTTATGTATGCATTAAAAAAATAATATTTCTGTGTAGTGATTTGAAATGAATATTGAGTAGTAACAACCTATTTTTTACAAAGAAAAAAGATAATAATTTGGTCATCAGTCCTGGTTACACCTATCTCAACAAGCATAGGCTTCAAGTGCTTGAATTAAGTGATGAAATCCTCAATCTGAGGATACTTATCTAAGCTAAGAGTACCAAGCTCAATTTATAATTGAAATTCCTATATCTTGATATGCTTATAAAAAATATTCTCCAAGATAATCTAAACTTACCATGGTTCCATATTTTCATAAAAATGAACTCTCAATTCAAGAGACAATAAGTAACCTAAGATACCTCTAGCTTCTTCACAATAATTTTTTCATTTCATTTCTTTGATCAAGTCAAGAGGAGAAAATTTATCACCCTTTCCCATGTGTTAAATAGTATTAGCTATAATCACATGTATAATATGCTCTTTCCAACTAAATTAGTTAGAATGTGATGATTACCATTTTTTGCTTTTTCTAGAAAAGAAACTTTCTATGCTAAAAAAAGAGTCCCAAAATTTTTAAGGTTGTTTGGAGTAATATATCAAAATGATCTATTCGATGAGAGGATCAAAATGGGAAAATATCTGTACTATATTTTTTTTGCTAAAAAAGGTCTCTATAAATGCATAATAGAATGATTATCTTGATGAGGGGATCACAATAGTGCAGTCACCTCGTGGGATTTTTTTTGCCCAATTTTTAAATTAATGTGGAAACATTATTTTGTGTCCTTATTAGTCCAAAGTTTGGTTATATCTACCAAAATTTTCATGGATCAAAATTTGAATGTGATAACCTTATTTTTTACCAAATACACCCTCTGCACTACCCTCTCATTATTCTATAATTGAAACCAAGAAATAAATTTTGTAATTTTTATAGAACCAAAAATTATGAATCTAAAACTAAAATGTTACAATAAAGTGAATTTTTTTTGAGTGTACCCAATATTTATCTAGAATTATTAGGCTGTGTGTTTGGTCTATAGACTCTCTGATATATAAATCCCATGTGTATATGGTGAACATTCCTAAATGGAATTGAATATAGAAGGTTCCACCATACCCATAGTTTCACTATCCCATCTTTAAGGTATATAAAGAGTGACTTCCTAGGGATAAACACTTATCGGTGCACTAGATAATCAAATATATAATGTATTCCTATTGGTAAAAAATAAAAAAATAGGCAATTTTGATATTCTATGAGGTACATGGAAGCTAAAATAATATGCAGTGCCATCTGAGGCTGGGTATTGCAAGATTCCCCTCATTTGAATGATATAATGGTACCTAACATGGTTGAATGGAATCTATTAGTTGTGTTATCAATCCATAAGAGTGGTTCTACTAATTACCCCACACTTGTGAAAAAGATTTCACAAATTATCTACCTGAGGTGTTTGAGGTAGAACCATCCTAGGTGAAGTGGAAATATTGCATCATCCAAAAATATTTATTATCAGTTTTAGGTTTTGGAAGGTATATTAGGGTCATTCTTGAAATTTTGTTAGCATTTTATATGTATATTAAATGTAATATGGTGTGAAGAACAAGCTAAGGCATTCTCCTATATTCATCCTTCTCAACCATATTAGGGATTTTATTCAAAAATAAACATGTTATGTTAATTGGAAGTAGTATGAAGGCTATGCTCAATCACATGGACCATATAAGAATTAAAATAATAAATGGTTTGATGTCATGAGTTGGGATATTAGAAAAGAAAAGGAATAAAGTGAACATTCAAAGGGTACTGATGAAGCAACACCATCATTGATATACAAAGTTTCAATCATAGTGATTGAGTAATGTATCAGAGATAAAGCACAAATATAAAGAGTAAAGCAAAAAAAATGATATTTGTTGATCTAGTAGAGTGAAATATAGTAATTGATTGGTAATTAATATATTAAGGCAAGCTATTGATAAGTAACTATAGATTAATTTGGGTCATTGATCTACAAGGATTATATTTGGACCAATTATTACTTGATCAGAGATGAAGGCTAAAATAAAATAGAGCAACAACAATTCAAACTATTTGACCATTGATCTACCAAAATCACGTCATGACATATGAGCAAATAATTGAAGCTTAAAAGGATAAATGAAAAAAGTAGTCTTGATTCAACACTAATTATTGATTGAATGGAAATTTATTGTAACTATAAACTAGAGCATTGGAGGACAAAAGTGAACTTATAAGGTGTAGTGTCAATTTAATGTTAGTTGTTGATGAAGCAAGGGATGACCATAGTCATTGATCTATGTATAAAAGTTACTCAATGTATAAAATAAAATGTGTCACACTTCAATGTCAACCATTTATCTTGTGGGATAAGATCATGGTTATCCATCGACCATTTAAAGGCATAATTTTTAATGAATGGTGTAACAATGATTAAATGCCTATTGTTGATCTACCAGGAATTAATCTTTATTATCTATTGATGCATAAAAGGTCCTGGTGCATGAATAGATGTTAAGCTACAATTCAACATTATTGATTAGAGGTTAGAGTGGATCTTGAAGGCATAAATTCATAAAGTAGTCCCAATTTAATGTTAATAATTGATTGATGGAGTTTGATCATAATTATAGATCATATCATATGATGAAGGCAAAGCTATAAGGTGTAATGTCAATTTAATGTTTCCATTTATTAGGAAAGGAATGATTGTAGTTTTTTATCCTTGTATTGAGGCTCCTCAATGCATAAATCATAACTTTCGCACTTCATTGTGGATTAATATTCTTATGGGATAAGATCATGGTTGTCCATCAACCATTCAAGGTACAAGTTTTTAGCAATGAATGTAATGAAAATTCAATGTTCATCATTAATTTGGAAAGAATAATCATGGTTATCTGTTGGTACATCATAGGTATTGGTGCATGACCATGTGTTGATTTGTAATTTAATAGTGGTTTTTAATCCTATGTCAAAAAATATTTGTCATCCATCAAAAATATGGGTATCACAAGCAAATGAAGAAGGGAAGCTTTGATTCAACATCAACCATAGATCTCTAAAGAGTCAAACCTAGTCGTTTATCATTCCATTGGGAGAAAGAAGGCTACACATAGAACATATCTCTAAATAGACATACACCATTGATCTTCTTGAGAATATAAGAGTCATCCATAAGGGGTTTGACACTCAAGTGATGAGATTAAAAATATAACATTGAAATGATGACAACAATCGATCCCTTAGATGTAATCTCAACTATCCATTTTCATAAAGTAGTAAAATAGTTTGGGGTGCCCATGTAGGAAATGAAAACTAATAGTTGGTAGTATCATTAATGAAATCCATGATTTTTATCCATTAGGAATTGTAAGGATAATAATAAATTATATTGAAATGGGTTACCTAAATTATCTTAGATTTTGATATCTTCCAATTGCAAAATTTGGTATGGAAAACCCTTACACCATGAAAGAAATATTATATTCAAATTAAGTTAAGATGGAATCCATTCCATAATTAATGGTAATCAAGGCACAAATAATAATAATCAAGAATGTTGTTAAATATAACAAGAAGGGAAATATTAAGTTGGTTAGACCAGGTTAGAAGCTACTAGAAGGGGCTATATATTAGCGAGAGGTTAAACAAAGAAAATAAAACTCGAGGGAGCTGGAGAGGCCTTAAAGAGAAGGAAAGTGTAAAACACTCATATAAAGTCTGTGTAATGTTATATAGTATGGAATTAATTTTTAAATCCTAAAAAGAGGCTAAGTGCATGTAATTGTGTAACTTTGAATCAATAAAGTTTAAGTGTTTTGTATTTAAGAGACTCGTGTGTGCTGCATAGAATAATAGTTAAAGAGTGAGTGTGTGTCTCAAGCTACAAGGAAAAGGTGGTTGTTCATTCAACCTCATATATTTAACATATACTAACATTGTATTTAGCATTCCTCATCTTAATAACAATTGCTAAGATTACTTATGTGCCAAATATATCCTTTATGTTAATTATAAAATGTATTATTAAAGTAATAACTAGTCATAAAAGTTATACAATCAAAATCACATGATATTTAATAATTTAAATTTAATTTGATATACTATTAACCCCTAAAATTCCAAAATAAAAGGGTCAACATACTTAACCAAAAATAATGAACACAACTAAATATATTTTGAATATATATATAAAAGAGGCTTTTGGATACATTATTTGATGAAGTTTTTTATGGATGGTTCAAACCACATCCTATAATCCATCATCAGGAAGAGCACGTATGTTGGGACAACAAAATTGAAATTGAACTCTTTATAGAGATCAATCTGATGCATTATAGTGATGTTAAACGGGTATAAACAAGTAAATTATTAATCACATATTATTTTACAAATTTAGCAGTTATAATATAGTTAAGATTAGTAAAATAAATTCAATAAACAAATATTCATTGTAACAATTAATAATTGTAACACCTACCTAAGAGTAAGTCTTGGTTTTACCCATTATATATTTAAAAATAATAATTTAGATTTAAACATATTTATTTTCTCTATATTATGGTTTTAACTATAATATATTTAACAATAATAATTTAGATTTAAATATATTTAGTTTTTATATATTACTTTTACCTATAAAGTTATTATAACAAACTTAAATAGTTATTGTAACAAAGTTAATTATTGTGGCATGACCTTTTAATAAACAAATAATTAATGTAACTACTAATATTATGACATCTACCTAAAGCACAAGTCCTTTTTTGTTTATAATTTATAATTCTATATTTAAAATAGTAATCTATAAATATTTACTACCCATATTACTTCAACCTATATTTGAATAACAAAGTTAATGTAATAAATTTAAATAATTATTGTATAAAATTTAATTATTGTGATATGTAGACACTATTTTATGGATCATACAACACCTGTCTTGTACACTTGGCAAAGCTAGACCTTGGTTGTTATTCTCAATTCTAGACCTTCCTCACTTTTGAAAGTCTCACATTTTCTTTATCTTGTGCCTCTTGGCCTATCCCTTGGTCCATCTAGTCTTATGTTGATGACCCAGACCTTTTATTGACTAGAATTCTTAAAACATGCTTATCTTCCACCTCTGCAAGTTCTGAGTCTATACCTATTTTATTATTCTTTGTACACAAGCATTTAGGATAGGCACCTATATCGATATAGGTGTCCTACTCTGACACAAGTGTCTAGTGCCTTAAAGTCATCTAATTTACAAATGAAACATATGTTAACGATTATCCTAAGTGCTTTAATGAAATTTAATTATCCAAAGGGATTGATATAAATACAAGATCAACCCTCATTCATTCTTCACCTAAAATAACCTAGCACATACCAAGGCAACTTATCAAAGCACTCGATAAAGTAAATCCTTCCTATTTTCTATTATTTTCATATTAGTCATAGGAAAAACACATACACATGTCTGAATTAATGAAGGAATAACCTAAGATCTTACTTTACCAAGTTACAAGTTAGGTCACTATTGTACCTACTTAGCACATATTGTATGAATCACACACAAGCCAACATGTAAGGGTGAACTACATCAGTGTGAGGGTCTCTTCAGAGTATTGAATATGTAGGTAGTGCTCATTGATACAAGGGTATTTTGGGTTAGCTCAACACCATGTGCCCACTAACCCATTTTTACCCAATGTCACTATGAAGATGAAGAACTAGGGTTTTATAAATTCATGAGGAGTGACCATCCATGACCTAGATCTAAATGCATCAGAGTGAAGGTGAATACAAACCCAGAAGTATCTAGGTGGTCACATCCTTTTCTAGTAAGTATTTTATATAGGACACATACATCAAAACCATACACTAACATTAATGTAACCCTCCCAGGCTAATGCAAATGTATGTGGATCTAAAGGCAATCAAATCAAAATTTGGTGATTATTCTAAAAACATCTTCCAGTCTATTTTTTACCTAATCCATAACTACATTGGCATCAGAATGAAATAAGTACATTACTTTTTTGTCATTTCCATATCTAGCATAATTGTACTTACTATTTTTAGCATAACTTAGCATAATAAATTCAACACATATTATATCTAAATTTAGAATCTAATTAGCCTATTTTAGGCCTTATTATCACCATTGTGCTTATTAATTTCTATATCCCCTTTAATTTATAGTTAACCCTAATCTAGAACCATTTTAGGGTTAAACATTTGGTGAACCCGATCTTTGAACTCCAAACCCTAAGTCAATTAGGGTTTTCTAATTTTTCTATTACCAATCCCTAATTGCTATAATTTTAAAATTATGTTTGCTATAGATATCTCTGTTAATTATTTCATGGTTGAATACCTTATCATGGTTATTAATTATTATATCTCATGCCTGATTAAATCAGTCCAATCTATAATGGATTTAAAACCTACATTCCTCCTTACTTCTTGTTTTAACATTTATAATGAGATTTTAACTGTCACTATAAAGTACCAAAGGGAGTGCATGAAATAATCATCCTCCCTAGGTTATTTTACTACCTATTCCAAAGATATTAATGCCAAAACTTCACTCTTGAACTTGCTACACCAATCATCCCATTACAAGGATGTCCTTTTGGATGCATTGCATATGACTATACTCCTTTGTAATGTTGAACAACCATATGTGGAAACTATCTTAAATTACATTAAATGGGCCAAGCATAATATATCCTTTGAAAATGAGTATTTACTACCTTGGCATATTATAAACAATTGTTTTCCATTCTACATCCAGGTGTGTGTTTACAAATAAAATATAAAATACGTTCTTATGGATAATGGTTTAGGACTCAACATTTGCAACATATTCTTTCTCTCCTTAATTGGCATTAGATTGTCAGACTTGGAACCATATAATATGAACATCAAGGGATTTGATAATATTTCATGAGTATTAGGATAAATAACATTGAATATCATCGTATGTCCCCATACATTACTCACCTTGTACCAAATTATGTCAAATGATTTAAACAATAACATTCTCTTGGGACAACCTTGGATACATAAGCTATATGCAGTTAAATCTATGTTTCACACATATTTAAAATTTATTCATCAAGGATCCATTTACACATGTCCAATGGATACTAATCCCTTGAAACATTGTGTAATGGTTCAACAACCCAATAATACTATACCACAATCCTATAATCCTGATTTTGGTTCTCAATATTTACTCAAATATGGGTAAAAGGGACAAGGGTTGGGTAAAAATGAGAAAGTCATAGCTCAACCCATTGCTCATGTAAAGAATACAAATTGGTGAGGTTTGGGTTTTTCAAAAAAATCTACAAAACACAAGCATATCTCTCACAGTATAATTTTTTTGAAGGCCAAAAAAAATGTATGCGTACCTCTATCACCAAGATATGATTGGTCCATCATCATCTAATCGATGAGGGTGCTTCTCTAAAAATTTTGACACTGAATGAGATTTTAAATGATGAATCATTACTAGAGTACATGGGGGCATATGAGGATCTCTCTTCCTTCTATCATAAGAATAGGTTTTATCATGCCACCTCTACTAATGCTTACTTTTGTGAAAATGATGATACCAATGTCCAACATGACAAATAAAACACTATTCCTATCACACCATTTATCACATAGAAATATACTTTGTTAAATAAAGAAACAATCAAATATAACTTTGGAATTGATGAGGACCCTTGACTAGTTTTACTTGTGACAATGATAGGAGATGATGAAGGAAAAATGTATTAACAAGCCCTCCATGATTATTATAAATTATTTACTTGGGCTTATTCGAATATGCCCAGTATTGATCCATCGGTCACAATGCATAACATATTATTATACTTAGATGCAAAATTGATAAAACAAAAAATGCATCCTAAAGTGGTGTTCTTGGTAAAATATGAAATTTAAAAGCTCTTAGATGTTGGGTTATAAGAGCCATTACACATTATGACTGGCCATCCAACATTATCCCTATTACAGAACCAAATGGTGAAATTCATTGTTGCATTGATTACCATGATTTAAACAAGACTTTTCATAAAGATGATTTTTCATTACCTAATATCGACATGATTATAGATTCTACAACTAGATATGAGATATTTTCACTTATGAATGGATTTGTGAGATATAAACAAATCAAAATTAATATTGTAGATCAATAAAAGAGCACATTTACCACTCCTTGGGGTACATTTTGTTATATAATCATGCTTTCTAGATTAAAAAATGTAGGAACCACATATCAAAGGGCCATGACTCATATATTTCATGATTTTATACACAAAACTATTGAGGATTATGTTGATGATTTAATCACAAAATCCAAACATCACCAGGACCATGCTACTAATTTACAAAAAATACTTGAGTGCTTGCAAAATTTTAATGTTTGAATAAATCCAAAAAAATGTGTCTCAGGGTATCTTCGAGAAAGCTCCTAGGATACATTATTTTTCAGCATGGCATTGAGTTTGATCCAAAAAAGGTAAAATCCATTGTAGACATGCGACTACCGACTAATCTAAAATAATTATAATGTTTACAGGGCTGAATTCAATCTTTTTGGTGTTTCATTGCTTAGTTGGTTGATAAACCAATTCCTTTCACATGTTTGATAAAAAATGACACAAAATTCATCTAGGATAATGCATTTCAATTTTTTTTGATAAAATCAAATAATATTTATCAAACTCACCAATGCTTATGCCTCATATTCCAAACAAAACACTACTTCTTTACATATCAACCACTTATGAAGCTCTTGGGGGCCTCTTAGCATAATATGATGATAATCACAAAGAGTGTAATCTATTATATCAGTGGAGAGATAGTCAATTATGAATGCATATATACAACAATGGAAAAACAATATTTAACCTTAGTTTTTTCTACTCAAAAGCTATGACATTATTTTCTCAATAATGAGGTTCATGTTAAAATTATAGAAGATCCATTAAGGTTCCTTACGAATAAAAGGCACCTAACCAGCTGCATCAAAAATTAGGTGATGCAACTAACATAGTAGATCTCAAATTTGTAACCCAAAAGTTAATAAAAGGTCAAGTCATCGCTGACCAATTGGCTATGACTCCCTTACCAGATTATTTTCCACTCACTAAATATTTTTGTGATGAGTTTAAGGCATATAATATATCTTCTAATCTATGGACAATGTTATTCAATGGATCAACATTTAGAGTAGGGGTAGGTGTTGGTATTGTATTTTGTACCCCCAAGTGTGAATACATGCCTTTCTCTTATAGATTAGCCTTTCTTACACCAACAATATACCAAAAATTGAGGCCTTGATCATTGGATTATCCATAACACATAAGATTTATATAAAAAGCATCCAGACTATTGTCAATTGGTTGTTAATCAAGTTACCAATCATTACCAAATCAAAGAAGAGAATCTTTGACCATATAAAGAAATAGTAGATAAAATCACAAAGACATGTGATATGTTTTCTATTGATAGTATTCCACGTAAAGATAACCACCATGCAAATGCCATGGCAAGTGCAACATCCATGATGATTTTTGATATTAATGATGATCATATAGACTTTACCATATGATAGTTATGAGATCCTTCCATTGATTCTAATAAAATGAATACCTTGGCCATTTTTGTTGTTACTCATAGTAATGTAAACATAGAATGGTATAGTGATATTTATAATTTTCTCTATTGAGCTTAATACCAAACCATTTTGCATGAAATGATAAATGGAAATTACAATGAAAGGCACTTCATTATGTTATTATTAGAAATGATTTATTCAAATGAGGTTATGATGGATAACTACTTTGATTCTCAAACAAAAATGAGACCCACACTCCACTCTTAGAAATGCATGATAGCGAGTGTGGTAGAAATTTTAGTGGACATGTCATGTCTAAAAAATTATTACACCAAGTTTATTATTGGCTTACCATAGAACAAGAATGTATCAAACATGAAAAATTATGTTTATAATGCTAAAAATATATCAATTTGAATCATGCACCATCACAAGAGTTAGAGCCAATTGTTTCACCATGGCCTTTTTCCTTATGGGGTTTTTACTTAATTAGAAAGGTAAAGCCAGTATCCATTGGTGGACACAAATTCATCATTATAGCTACAAAATATTTTACAAAAGGGGTAGAAGCAATTTCACTTGAGTTTACCTTAGGGTATGACATATAAAGATTTATGATGGCAAATTTTATTTCTGAATTTGGCATAACTTCAACTATTATTTATGATAATGGATCATCATTTAAAACAAGACACTAAAATACTTTTGCAGTAAATACAATATTAAGTATAATTTTTCTACACCTTATTACCGACAAGGCAATGGCCAGGAAGAGGTAACCAATGAGACAATTTTCAAAATACTTGGTAAAATAATTGAACAATACAACATTGATTGGCACTAGTAGATTGTATATGCTTTATGGGTATACCAAACTAGTGTATGCACACCTATTCAGGATACACCTTACTCTTTGGTCTATGGTATATAGGCCATTTTACTGATTCAACTAAAGATCCCATTTTTACGTGTTTCTTTTAAATACATTGTCAAAGATAATGAATACCATGAAAAGAGATTGCATAAATTAGATCAGTTGAGTGCCAAACACACACAAGAAACTGACCACATACATGTCTATCAGGGCCATGTAAACTGAGCATATAACAAAAAATTTCAGCTATGTAACTTTGATGTGGGTGACCTAGTACTAAAATAAAATCAAAAGAATACCAATGAAGAAAACGATAAAAAATAAAAGATCAAACCAAATTGGTTGGGACCATTCATAGTTACAAAAAAGTTTGGAAAAGGTGTATACCACCTTACTACACTTGAAAGAATTTCTTTTAAAAGTCCAATGAACATTATGCACTTACAGAAATATATTACATGATAACTTTTCAAATATTTTAAAAATATGGAAAAAAACATTCCAAAATTCAAAAATACTTTCAGCACCTACATATTCTATTGGCTCCTTGACATCTATGTGTTAGTTTCATATTTATGGATATCATACCAGTTACTTCTACATACATGTGTGTCACGCTTCTCCTTGAGTGTGATACAAGCATATATAACTACATGATATATTCCTATTTTGGATGTTGGACCTTGCATCTAATCATGTCATATGGACATTGGGGGCATCCACCTCTATGATCATGATAATTCTACATTATCATGTTTTGAGCTCATATATGTACTTACACATGCCTTTATCCATGATTATATCTTTCATAGGGTAATTGATATGTTATGCATTTGACATTTTTTGCTAGCACATTTGATTCATTGTTTAATATGACATATTTATGCTAGTTTCTTATGCTTTCCTTTATGCACTTCATTGAGTGCCTTGCCTTTCTATTGTATTGCTTGTTCAGGTAGTTGGATACATTCCTTTGTTTGTGGCCCCCATTCCTATGTGTTTTCTTTGAATTTTGAATATGTCATTGATTGTTGTATGAAAATTTGAATATGTCATTCTTAATTTTTTAGACATTTGAGTAAGTTGTGTCCCTTTAATTGTGTGACATTTAAACATTCCTCTTATTTGTGGTCTCCTAGGACCATTTCCTTTCAACTTGATTTTGAGTGATCTTGTGTGTATGTGTGTTTACTTGTTGAGATTGTACTATTACTATCTATACATTGATATGATATTTGTCATGCATCTTAAGCCTTTATGTGATCATATAGTCCTATGCACTTCAATGATACATTTATCCAGACATGTCCTTATATATGCTACATGGTTCCATGCACTAATTATTCAATTCTCTTATCCTTTTGAGGTGAGGTAACTATCAATTTTTATTCTTCCCTCATGTCAAAATGGATGGGGGCATATTATTGGGGGCATGTTGTAGAGGCATGTTCTTCACATTTGGCACAGTTTCAGATTCAGTGGGGGCATGTTTTGGAAGCATGTTTTCCACACTTATTCAGTATGTAAAACTTATATAAATTTTTAGATTCAATGGGGGCATGTCATATAGGCGTGGTTTCCATACATTCACAATTTTTAGATTCAGTGGGGGAATGCTTTGGAAGCATGTTCTCCACACTTATTTAGTATTCAACATCTCTAGATTATATTAGGGGCATGTTTTGGAGACATGTCCTCTGCATTGGCACTTATCTAAAATTTCATATTTCTCCATATATAGTGAGGACATGTTTTGGAAGCATTTTATCTAAACTTAGATTGTTTATGAATTAGCCAAAATACACAGTTATATAATTCAGATTCACATTTTTGATATAATTCTAGACATTAGTACCATTGTTATACATAATTTTAATATGAAACATATCTAAGCTGCATATGTTATGCAATGTACACCAATATTTCAAAATATAAATCAATTTCAGATTTCAAAATTGTTTTATAGAGTATTACCATATCATGGACTTTTACATACTGATACCTAGGATGAACCTTTATAAACTATATTAAACCAATATGATATAATAGTTGGTTCACTTTTAGTGTGGTTGAGGTAATCAAATCACTCAATCTTATTAAGTTATCAGGTTGGACTTGATTGTGTCATATAGCCTCTCCAAGTTATAAGTATCATTGGGTTGCATAGTTGAGCTAATCTCAACTGTTGAGTGGAAACTCATCTTTTATCAAAGGTTGGGGGAATGTCTCTTCCAATCTATCTCTCCCTCTATCTCCTTAGATATATGCACTTTTCAAACTTTATATATTTTTCCTAATCTCAATTTTAGAGCCTTACAATGATATATCTTTTCAAATCAACTTGTTAATCAACAAGGTGGTTACATAAATACATAAGTGCACTCTTAAACCTTACTCTTTCAATTTTAATCATTTCAATACTTTCAATTTTAGATTATATGCACTGATTATATATTGTAACATGCTCTTGGTTTTAGGTCAGTCACCAACAAAACAATCAAGTTAGACTCAAGAAAAGATAAGGTGTGTTATACACACCTAGGTATGCGTTTTTTTCCTTTAAATTATCAATTTCATTACTAGATTAAAGGAAGGGAAAATGTAGACACTATTTTATGGATAATACTGTTAAGCACATAATATACTGAAAGGGGGGGTGTATCAGTATATCATATATCTTATAAAACTTTCCCTTAATCAAATTCCACTTAATCAAACATTCATGATATGCAATAAAACTAAAAAAATAAACACTACACAAGAGAGAGACACCAGATATAACGTGGAAACCCAATGTGGGAAAAACCACAGAGAATAATCTCAAGTATATGAATGAGCACCAACCCAAACAATATTCACAAGCACCAACTTGTAGGAGCACCAACCCCTTTTCCAAGCACCAACCCAACAATAATTTATGAGCACCAACCCATAAGAGCACCAACCCCTTTGCCGAGCACCAACCCCTTTGTGTATACCACACACCTATCTCTCAATGTTGCTATCTCAACAAATGATAGTTCAATAAAACATCTCTTTCCTCTCTCTCACCTTTTCTCTTCTAAGTTAGATATAACAAATATAAATCATATTCATCTCTCACAATTTCTCTTCTAAGCTAGATATTACAATATCAAATCAACCTCTATCTTTCATATTACAAATGGCTTCTCAAGCCTTTATTTATAGATTTCCAAATGACCTTTGGCCTTCCCCCTTTGTGACCCTTCAATCCTCATGGAAAATGGTGCCAAAACATGTATGACCCTTCATATTCTTGCCTTTGAAAAGTCATGTGGTGACCCTTCATGACCAAAAACGTCCTTCCCACTTTTGTCCTTATCTTGGTGACTTTTCGTATTCCTCAAAGTGTCCCTTCATGAGAAATTGTGCCCTTACTCTTTTGTCTTCACTTGGTGATGCTTTGAATTCCCTAAGATGACTCTTCATGGGGAAATGCGTCCCATTCTTCTTTTGTCTTTACCCCGTGGCTCTTTGACTTCTTCATGGGCCCTTCTTTTGTCTCATATGCAACCAAAAATATATTTGTTAATATTAAATAAATATTAACTCATATTAGCCAAGATATATTTATTAAAAACAACATTAAATGCAATGAGGCCTTTATCACCAAAAATGCTAGACCTTTGACATCAATGACAATATTTCCAACAAATACAACACCTCAATCTTGTACACTTGGTAAACTCAAATCTTGGATATTCTTCTCAGTTATGGACCTTTTTTAATTTCAAAATCCTTACATCTACTCTATCTTATGTCTTTTGTCCTTGTCTTGGTCTAACCACTCTTATGTTGATGACCCATACCTTCTACAAGTGAGTATGTACCTACTTTTCTATTCCCTATACACTAGTGTCTAGGATATGCACTTGCATTGATGTAGGTGCCCTACTCTGATGCAAGTGTCCAGTTCCCTAAATTAATCTAATTTATAAATAAAACATATATCTTAATGATCAACCTAAGTGATTTAATGTGAATTACTTCTCCAAATGGATCGATATAAATACATATCAACCCTCATTCATTTCTCACCTGGGAAAACCTAACATAGACCAAGGTAACTTATCAAAGCATTCAATCAAACACTCGATAAAGTAAATCTTTCTTATTTTATACTATTTTCATATAAATTATAAGAACAATACATACATAGGTATGAAGTATCTAAGGATCATCCCAAGAACCTAATTTTTCAAGTTACAAGCTAGGTCATTATTGTACTTACTTATCACATATTGCATAATTCACACACAAGCCAACACAAAGGGAAGAACTACATCAGTCTAAGGCCCTCTTTAGAGTATTGAATATTTATTTAGTGCTCATTAATAGAGTTATTTTTGGATTTAGCTCAACATTGTACCCAATAACCCATTTTTCCCCAAGGTCACTATGAAGATAAAGAACTAGGGTTTTACAAATTCATGAGAAGCGATAGTCCATGAGATAGATATGAATGCAAAAGAATGAAGGTGAAGATAAATCTAGAAGCATCTTGGTGGTTTTATATTTTTCCAACAAGTATTCTATACATGACACTTGTGTCTAATCAAGACACTAGCATTGACGCAACCATCCTAGGTTGATGTAAGTGTATGTGGCTATAGAGGCACTCAAATCAGAATTTGGCAATTGTTCAAAAATAATCTTCTAGTTTGCTTTCTACCTATTTCAAATCTATAACTATATTAACATCAAAACCAACTAATTACATTACTTATTTATCATTTTCATATCTAGCATAGTTATACTTATTATTTTTAGCATAACTCAACATAATTCAACATATGTTATATCTAATTTTAACACCTAATTGTTTATTATAGATTTGATTATCACCCTTGTTCTTATTCATTTATATATCCCTTTTGATTTCTAGATAACCCTAATATGGAACCATTTTAGGGTTGAACATAATCCTATCTTGATTCAAAGAAAGGCCTCTCTTTCAAGGAATGTTCCTTTTAGTTTTAATTCATTGATTATGGGCCTCCATGAGTGATTTAGACCTATGCCTTCATGTTTGTTTAGATTTTTCATGTGCATCCATATCTTTATAGTTTATTTTGGAGAGAAATAAAACAAAAAAGAAAACAAACTGAGAACAATATTACAGATACCCATTGGTTAGAGTACGTAAAAATACTCTTTGAAAGAGTTTAGGGAAAAGATAACCCTTTTGTAATCAACATAACAACTAAGCTTTGTTCTATGAAGGATATCATTCAAGGCATAAATAGACTAATAGGGGGTAAGACATAAGATATAGATGAAATACAAGATAAATATATAAAGTGGGACATAGAAACCCTCACATCGCACATCAAAAGCATATTCAATGGTATCATCTATGAAGGCTTCCAGACATATTGGATGACTAATGTTGTTATTCTTCTCTATAAAAATGGGGATATCAATAATCTATCTAATTACCAAACTACCATGGTCAATCCCCTCCTTGAAAATTTATTTGGCATTGCAATAGAGCATATAATTAGTAGTTGGACAGAAAGAGAAGGTAAAAGATCAAAAGGTCAAGTAGGGTTTAGGTCAAAACATTCCACTATCAAACACTACATCACTCTTAGACACTTGATTAATTTTTTTTGGATACTCAGGGAGGAGAAGATTTTTGTTACATTAGAAAATTCAAAAAATAATTTGACATGGTCCCTAGAAGTAAACTTTGGAGTAGAATAGAGTAGCTCAAAGTTTTAGATGAATATAGAGTGACAATGCATAGACTTTATGAGCAAGTTAGAGATAAAATCAGAACAAGTAAAAGTATGTCAAAATGATTTGGAAGTGACATTGGAGTCAAACAAGGATGTCCTCTATCTCCCACCTTGTTTGGGCTATATATTAATAAACTAGAAGAGTGGATAGATAATGTTGCTGGAGGGGGCATCCATCTAGAAAATTATGTTATAAAGTTACTTTTATATGCAAATGATCTTATTCTAATTACAAAAATAACCCATAGCTTGAAATCAAATTTGAAGGCTCTAGAGATATTCTACCAAGAGGTGGGAATACAAGTGAATACTGTAGACATTCAATTCCTAACACCATTTGTGTTGAAATTGTCAATCTTACTCGAATTGCACTCAAATGCATATTTTAGGTCAAAATCCATAAAACACGTTAAATGGTTCAAACTTGTTATTTACAAATGCCAATTTAGGTCAAAGTATCCTTAAATGGGGTATTTTAATTTATGGGTCAACTAACTTTGATCAATTCATTTCAAGTCAAAATGATGATTTTGCCTTTTGTGCTCTATATCACTCTTTTTTCCTAAATTCATTGGTACATGCCACATACCTTTATTATTTTGTGTTGGAAACATCCTAAATGCAAATATGGTTCTGGCACATCTAACGTCACATTTTAATTCTTCTTGAGTCAAATTACAACTCAATAATATGACTTTCTGACCATTTTGATTAATTGAGGGCCAATTTTCAATTAATTGCACAAATGTTAACCTTGTTTAAGGCTAATTAATCCAAATTAAGAGGTTAAGTGGATTTTCCATGAGATTTGTTGAATATTTTTTTTGAAAATTGATTCCTATTAACTGCATCATCAGGTGACATCATTTCTTGGGAAGACATCCCTAGGCCATAAATGCCACAAATATTAGGATTATGGATCACTCATGCCTAGTTAATGCCTGCCATGCCTCTTCAATGCCCCTTCTTCTAAGGTCATGATGAACATAATTATGAGTTTAATTCTAAATACTAGGTTATCCATGGCCACACATCTCAATCTTGAGATGAACGATCATGGTTGATCCTGATTAATATCAAAAATCTATAAATAGAGAGACCATGCACATGAATTTTAAGCTTGAATATTACAAAGTTATAATGTTAAATTATTTCCACAATCCTTTGCATTTGATCATTGATTTTGTTTACAAGTTTCATTGATAGGCTATTTTAGTGATTTAGAATCATGAGCCTAGGTTTTATGGAGTGTTCTTGAGGACATTGGAGGAGTTTGCCACCTTTGTTGACAAAGACAAGGATGCTTGATCAAGGGAGAACATGATTTTGAGCCACATAGGTATGGCGAATCCATTTGGGAAGGTAATATGATGTTGATTTCTTTCATTTTGTTTCTTGTCATCCTTTGTAATTCCCATAGGAATATATAGGCTTAGTTAGTTAGTTCTTTATGCATTTTTCATTATTTATGGACTAATGTTTGACTAACTTTATTTGTAATACTCTCTACATCTTGACATGCCTGGTGGGACTAGATGCATCCCACACATGAAAAATATCATTTTGAAGCTTTAAAATATTCATTTGGACCCTTAAAACTCTTACAAATTGATTTTCTAACTTTATTTTACCATTTTCCTTTGTCAAGGATTTACATAGTAATCGATGTTGGCTAGTAAGACTGACATCAATTGGATAGCTTAACCGACATCAATTAGTAAAATTGACATCAATTGGATACCTGTTGTTGATCATATTGGTATAACCTATGTTGGTTAGATAACTATCATTGATTAGAAAATGTAACCATTGTTGGTTATATAAACCAACATTAGTCACTATGTTTTTTTTAAAACATAGACTTGAGAGCTCTTTTTTTAAAGTTCATTATTTCAAACCTAAAATAGCTTCAAGGCTAAAGGACATGATAAAATTTTTATTGCAGGACCAAGCTTGACATTTTCTAAAAACATGTTTTAGATCAGCTTTGGCATGCTTAAAAATCAATTATGAACCTTGTTTTGGTGTTTAACAAAGAATTTAGATGTTTATGATCAATGTTTTCAAAGTTTACAACTGAGTCCAAGGGGTCAAATGAACACCACCACATTTTAATCTGGGCTTAAAAATGAACTCATCTTTCCAAGCTTTTTGTCTTCAATAGTTGTTTGATCTAATTTTTGTTTGACAAAAAGAGGGATGTTACATGTATGCTCTTCCATTTGTCTATTTTAAGGAACCCTTGGAATCAAAAGCACCATTCCTATTACAAATATCCTAGTCCAAGGATTAGAAATAAATTCATCTAAATTACTCTTTAAAAACTCATCAAAGTTTGGGTGACCTTGAAAATGACCCTAAAGTCTTTCTACTTTCATGCTTTCTTTATTTTTTACAAACTTGGCTTACGAGGGAGATTTCATCACCTCCTGCGAGTTATTTAGGGAAGCTTTGACCTGAGGTTTCATCTCCTAGCATTGCCTTTGTTTGGCTCCTAATTGGATTTGCACATGGGATGTATCTGCATTTAGACATCGCACTACACCAAATGAATAACATGATGTAGTGGTTGTAAAAAGGACTAGACCTTTTTTACAACTAGCCAATACTATGGTCACCTAATTTTCATGCTTATCTTTTGCATCATTTGACGTGAAAGTCATTGTGCAATTAATTCCCCTAGAATGATCAATTTTTTTTTAGTTTAGTAGACCCCACTTTTCCTTACTTTATCAGTTTAAACTTAAGATGTTTATTTTTTGTCATTAGCCTACTTGGTCTTGATTTGTGTCTTAAACTAATTTTTAACTCAATGAATTTAACCAAAACACATTGTCCTCAATTTTCTTGAGCAAGGGAGGCATTACGCTATCCAAATGGAAAATTCACCTTTTTCTTGTTCAAATTATTATCAAAAACTTTGTGTCATATCATCCACTTTGGTGTAGTCATGTTGCCCAATTGAGTCTAGATCTTTCACCCAATTTATTTAAATCCTTCATCTATAATACACATTTGAAATTGAACCTTTTTGAGTTCTAAGGGTTGGTGTGTCAAATTGGGTTTACCATTTGCACACTAAGATTTTTCTAACTTGGGTTTAATTTTTTATTTGGATTGAAGGTCATTTATTAAGACTCAAAATCACATTATCATCTTGGTGGACTCAAGTCATCTTGTGTGTCGCTCATGATTTGAGTCCTAGAACATATTTTATCCTACTGGAATCATGTGGCAATGTTGTGTTGCCTATTTGGTCCTAGATTTATACTTAGTGATTCATGTCTGTTTTTACATCTTGAGTTGCTTAGTCCATTTTTTCTTCTTCGTAATTCAGAGAGCTTTCTTCTAAACTTATAGATTCAACTTGTCAAAATTAAAACTAGCTTTTATAGTATATGCGTATCACAAAGATCTAGGCTTTGGTGTACTACTTTTCACCTTGGGTCTTTGAGTTACCTTACCCTCTTTCAATCTATATGATTTCAACTTTACCAAAGGTTGAGTAAACTAATGAACCAAATCTTCTAAAAATTGTGTGAGGTTTTAAAACACCCTCCCTTACAGTCTCATTGGTACCTTGGTTATTTGTTTAAAAGAGAGCCAAAGCATAATTTGTTTGGTTGCCAAGTATTGGTCCAAAGTTAGTCAAAAACACATAACAACTCTTTCAGACATGACTCAAAGGTTCACTTGTAGTGGGGCCTCATATGGCCTTAGTTATGAAGATGAGCAATTTTATGATGGTCAAGATAACCCCATTGTTTTTTATGATATCCCCATAACTATAGGATCTAAATATGATTACAATGAATATAAACCCCAAGAAGATCAAGATGAAGCCCTTCTTAGATTGATAGAATCAGGGGCTAGACTACCTTCTGACTTTCCTATAGAACAATTTCATACCTTAGAGAAGGAGAACAACGATGGCAAGAGAAAGCTTTTACACTAATAGACATGCCTTCTTCCTATAAAAGAAAAGAAATACAAACAAAGTTAAAACCCACAAATCCAAATCTTCTAGCTAAGATCAAGATAATAAGTCAATGATATGCAAATCAACTTATCGCATACTTAATTGACTCCCTAGTTACCACTTCAATTCATAATGATGCTTTGAAAGAACAGAGAAATGTGGTTGAAAGTATGTAAAAAATATTGGACGGGACATTACCATAGTGGATCAAGGTAATCTAAATGAATATTTAAAGTCATAAGAGACCTTACAAAGTGTTCCACTTGACATAGAACATACATTCTTCAATCTTCAAATACCTCTTATTAATTTACAAACTCAAAAACCCAAACATTCAGTTTGAATTGAGGAAATCTCTCAGGACAATTTGGCTAGTTCTTTTCAACCACCATAAAAATTGGTAAATAAACATAGAAATTTCCAAAATTAACAAAGTATGAAACAATCAAATTTAGGGAATGTTTTATAATCCAAGAATCAATGGCCTATATTCTCAACTCAATGTTAGGGTGTGGAGCTAAAAACTTCACCAAGGAGCATTCATTATCAGGTTCGAGTCTACACAGACACCGGCGTCGGTCAGGAGCGACCGACGTCGGTCACAGGTAGTTGCAGAGACGTCAATGTTGGTAGAAGGTCGGCCGACGGCAGTCACAGAAAAGCAGCAGGAACTGACGTCGGTTACCTGTGTGTCCAGAAAGCTATTTCCATGGACAGAAGCGAGTGTTTTCATGATAAGTTTGAGTTGAAGTCTCAAGCTCACGTCTCTATTATTGGCATTACTATTTTTAGAGCCCTTGTTCAAGTGGCTTAACTGCTTGTTGGTTGTACATGCTCAAGTCTCCTAATTCTATATGTAGAATTAGATCTTCTTAGCTTAGTAGTAGTTTTGTAGTGAATTATTATAATTCATTGTAAGAGAAGAACAGTACAGAATTGAATCAATCCAGACTTGTTGGAGTTGATTGTTCTTGAGAGAGAGAGAGCTCTTGAGGAATAGAGATCTAGTGAGAGATTTATACACCTAGGAGAGGTGTGGAAGAAAGAAGCTTTCTTCAATTGTATTCCTTTGTAAAGAGTTTTGTTAATACAAGTTTTCAGGGTGTTTTCTTGTATCTCTTGTTCTTGCTATTATCATTCTAATTACTTGTCAATCTGGTTTAATTCCACATTTATTGCTGTCATAATTGTAATCTATTGTTGGATTGATCCCCCAACAAGTGGTATCAGAGCCTTGGTTACAGGTTCAGAGCTTGATAATTGGTATCAAAGTTTAGGTTCACTAACAGGTGGTTCAGATCTGTGTAGTGTGTATTGATTATAGGTTCTTACAGGGATTTCTGTTTGAGTGGGAGAAGCAATGGCAGATGAAAGTAAATTAAGAATGGAATGGCAAAAATTACCAACACTGGAGAATGCAGATAGAGGATTATCTGTATCAAAAAGATCTCTACTTACCGTTAGGTGGGGTTGCAAAGAAGCCCAAAGACATGGAGGATGAAGAATGGGAAGTTCTTGACAGAAAGGCTCTGGGGTCTATAAGACTGAGTCTAGCATCCACTGTGATATCTAATTTATCACAGGCAAAGTCCACGGTAGAGTTGATGACTACGTTAGCAAATTTGTATGAAAAACCCTCAGCTTCCAATAAGGTATATCTTATGAAGCAGTTATTTAATTTGCATATGAATGAAGGTGGATCTATTTCTACTCATCTGAATGATTTCAATGGTATTGTGAATCAATTAAGTTCAGTAAATATAGTGTTTGATGATGAGATAAAAGCTCTTTTAATATTATGTTCTTTGCCTGAAAGCTGGCATGGCTTAGTAATGGCAGTAAGTAATACTGCATCTGCATCAAATATTTTGAAAGTAGAGGATGTTGTTAGTGTTATCTTGAATGAGGAAATACGTAGGAAAAGCACAGAAGAGGCATCTGGGAATGCTTTAAGTTTTGAGAGCAGGGGAAGGCAAAAAGAGAAGAGCAAGAAAGGCAGAGCAAGATCCAAGTCAAAGGAAAAAGGCAGATCTAAATCCAAAAATGGCAGGAAGCCACAATGCTGGAATTGTGGAAAGATGGGGCACATAAGCAGAGATTGTTGGTCAAAACCCAAGGAGGACAACCAGCACGAAGGAAAGGAAGAAGCCAAGATTGCAGGTATTGCACAGGATGCTTTAATTTTCTCTCTGCATAATAATATAGAATCTTGGGTATTAGATTCTGGTGCATCTTTTCATGCTACTCCCAACAGGGAATATTTCAGTGACTATATCCATGGAGATTTTGGAATAGTGTATCTAGGGGATGATGAGCCCTGTAAAATAATTGGCAAAGGTAAAGTGCAATTGAAGATGCAGAATAGCAACACATGGGTGTTGAGAGATGTGATGCATGTTCCTAGCTTGAAGAGAAATTTGATTTCTGCAAGAAAGTTAGGGGATGAGGGTTGTACAGTAACTCTCATAGCAGAATCTTGGAAGGTGACCAAGGGTGCACTTGTTATGGCCAGAGGTAAGAGAGAAGGTACTCTCTATTTATGTAATTGTGTTACTAACAGATCTCCTTCTGTATTATCTACTTCAGATGTGGACGCTAAATTGTGGCACTCAAGGCTTGGCCACATGAGTGAGAAGGGGATGTCAATTCTTAAGTCCAAAGGTATGCTTTCAAATTTAAAAGGCATAGATCTAGAGTTTTGTGAGCACTGTGTATTTGGAAAACAGAAAAGGGTAAGTTTTCTCAAAACTGGGTCTACTAAGAAGAGGCACAAGTTGGAGCTTGTTCACACAGACGTGTGGGGACCGACTCAGGTTGCTTCCATTGGAGGATCACAGTACTATGTATCTTTCATAGATGATGCCACAAGGAAGGTATGGATCTATTGTATTAGAATAAAATCTGATGTATTTGATACTTTTAAAGTTTGGAAAGCTATGGTTGAGAATGAAACAGGTAAAAGATTAAAGTGTCTGAGATCAGACAATGGTGGTGAGTTATGCAGTCATAAGTTCAGAGATTATTGTTACATGCATGGAATTCGTAGGCAAAGGACGGTTCCAAAGACACCTCAGCAGAATGGTATTGCTGAAAGGATGAACAGGACAATAATGGAGCGTGCAAGATGTATGAGATTGCATGTCAGTTTGCCCTTCAGTTTTGGGCACAAGCTGTTGACACTACAGTATACCTGATTAATAGAAGACCCTCTACAGCTCTGAATGGTGGTATTCCAGAAGAGGCATGGACAGGTAAAAAGGTTGATCTCTCATATCTCAAAGTTTTTGGTTGTGAAGCCTTTGTGCATATAGATAAGGAAAATAGAAAGAAGCTTGATGCTAAGTCTATGAGATGCACGTTTATTGGCTATGGCTCAGATGATTTTGGTTACAGATTGTGGAATCTAGAAACTAACAAGGTAATCAGGAGCCGTGATGTTGTTTTCAACGAAAGAGTGATGTATTGTGATCAGCTAAGGAAGCTGAATCAATCTGAGCAGAGCAATGGTGAATTGGATGAGGTAAAAGTCCAAGATGAGCTCGCGGGAAAAATAAATAATCACTTGCAGGAAAACACAGAGACCGACGTCGGCAGGTTAGGTACCGGCGTCGGTAGAATAGAAACCGGCGTCGGCCATACAGAGACTGACGTTGGCCGTACAGGTACCGAGGTCGGTCAGGAAGAACTGACGTCGGCCAGTAACAGGTCTGCAGGTGACCCAGGTCGGTCACTGTCAGAGAATTTGGGTGGACAGCATGTTGTAGACGAGTCTCAGATACCCATCAGGAGGTCAAAAAAGGTGAGTAAGCCTCCAATTAGATATTCTCCTTCTTTATTTTATTTATTGCTAACTGATGGTGGAGAACCAGAGAGTTTTGAAGAAGCAATACAGGTGGAGTCCAAGAGTGAGTGGGAGCGTGGCATGGTTGAGGAGTTGGAGTCCTTAAGAGAGAACCAAACATGGGATTTGGTTGAATTGCCAGTTGGTAAGAGAACACTTAAGAACAGATGGACCTACAGGTTGAAGGAAGGTGAGAATGGACAGATGAGATATAAGGCCAGATTAGTAGTAAAAGGATTTGCACAAAAGCCAGGTATTGACTTTGGTGAGATTTTTTCTTCGGTTGTGAAAATGACTTCAATAAGGGTTGTGTTGTCTTTGGTTGCTTTTGAGGATTTGCATCTTGAGCAGCTAGATGTTAAGACAGCATTTCTTCATGGAGATTTGGATGAGGAAATATATATGGAACAGCCAAAAGGATTTGAGGTCAAGGGTAAGGAGAAGTTTGACTGCAGGTTGAAGAAAAGCTTGTATGGCCTCAAGCAAGCTCCTAGGCAATGGTACTTAAAATTTGACAGGTTTATGACTGAGCATGGCTATAGTAGGTGTCAATCAGACCATTGTGTGTATTTCAAGAGATTTGATAATGGTAGATATATTATTCTATTGTTGTATGTAGATGATATGCTGGTTGCAGGATCTCACATGCAGGATATCTCAGAGCTTAAAGTAAAATTAGCTCAAACGTTTGCTATGAAGGATTTGGGAGCAACAAAGAAAATCCTTGGCATGAGCATTAAGAGAGATAGGAAAAATCACAGGTTGATATTGTCTCAAGAAGATTATGTGGACAAGGTGTTAAAACGGTTCAATATGCAGGATGTTAAACTGGTAAGCACACCTTTGGCTGGACATTTTAAGTTGAGCAAAGAACAATGTCCTAATTCATATGATGAGGTAGAGTACATGAGTAAGGTTCCATATTCTTCTGCAGTAGGGAGTTTGATGTATGCAATGGTGTGTACTAGACCGGATATTTCCCAAGCAGTGGGAGTGGTAAGTAAGTATATGGCCAATCCAGGTAAGGAACATTGGAAAGCAGTTCAGTGGATCTTTAGATATCTGAGAGGAACCAGCAGTAGGCACTTGTGTTATGGAGGTTCAGATACTTCTCTACATGGCTATGTAGATTCAGATATGGCAGGTGATTTGGATGGCAAGAGGAGCACTACAGGTTATGTTTTTACTGTAGGTGGAACGGTGGTCAGCTGGATATCTAAGTTGCAGAAGGTTGTTGCCTTGTCAACTACAGAAGCAGAGTATATTGCAGCCACAGAAGCTAGCAAGGAGATGATATGGATGACACGGTTCATGGATGAGCTTGGTAGGGAGCATGAGAGTTGTAGATTGTATAGTGACAGTCAGAGTGCAATCCATTTGGCCAAGAATTTGGCCTTTCATTCAAGAACAAAGCACATACAGCTAAGGTATCACTTCATACGACAGGTATTGGAAGATGGTGAGTTGAAGCTGGAGAAAATCCATACAGATAGGAATCCTGCTGATATGCTAACAAAGCCGGTTACAAAGGAGAAGTTGAATCTTCATTCAACTTTTGTTGGTCTTCATGACTGAGTTGAAGATGGAGGAGCTAGAAGATGTTGCTGTACAGGTACTGGTGCAGCTGTTTATCTCCAAGTGGGAGATTGTTAGGGTGTGGAGCTAAAAACTTCACCAAGGAGCATTCATTATCAGGTTCGGGTCTACACAGACACCGGCATCGGTCAGGAGCAACCGACATTGGTCACAGGCAGTTGCAGAGGCACCGACATCGGTAGAAGGTCGGCCGATGGTAGTCACAGACAAGCAGCAGGAACCGACGTCGGTTACCTGCGTGTCCATAAAGCTATTTCTGTGGATAGAAGCGAGTGTTTGCATGATAAGTTTGAGTTGATGTCTCAAGCTCGCGTCTCTATTATTGGCATTACTATTTTTAGAGCCCTTGTTCAAGTGGCTTAACTGCTTGTTGGTTGTACATGCTCAAGTCTCCTAATTCTATATGTAGAATTAGATCTTCTTAGCTTAGTAGTAGTTTTGTAGTGAATTATTGTAATTCATTGTAAGAGAAGAACAGTACAGAATTGAATCAATCCAGGCTTGTTGGATTTGATTGTTCTTGAGAGAGAGAGCTCTTGAGGAATAGAGATCTAGTGAGAGATCTATACACCTAGGAGAGGTGTGGAAGAAAGAAGCTTTCTTCAATTGTATTCCTTTGTAAAGAGTTTTGTTAATACAAGTTTTCAGGGTGTTTTCTTGTATCTCTTGTTCTTGCTATTATCATTCTAATTACTTGTGAATCTGGTTTAATTCTGCATTTATTGTTGTCATAATTGTAATCTATTGTTGGATTAATCCCCCAACACTCAAGGAGCAAATCAGAACCAAGTCATGGATCAAAAGGTATACACTCCCTATATATCTACACAAAACTAGGGGCACATTCCACCCCAATAGCAACAAAACCAGGGGCACATTCCACCCCAACAATAATGAAACTAGGGACACATTCCACTCCAAAAACATCTTATTCAATCCATAATGCACCAAACATGCAAAATTGGAATTCTATGAAGGAAATTATTCAAAGATTGGAGATGAATAATAAAGTCAAAAAGTACAAATTCAATGAGATATGCCCATATCCATTTGATTTATATATTCTCCAAAACCCCTTTCCACATCATTTTGAGGCACCCAAATTTGACAAGTACAAAGGAAAAGGAGATCCATACAAACACATATAAGCATTCTTCATCTTATGTCAAGAGGTTGATTATAGTAGCGAGTACTTACTATGACTATTTCCATGGAGTTTAACAGGATAAGCTCTTGATGGGCTACTTAAAATACCTAAGGGATTAGTTGTGGATTGGAATGACTTATCAAAAAAGTTCATTAACCATTTCTCATATAAAATAGAACATAAATTAACCATTGTTGACTTATGCAAATGCAAGCAGCATGATGGTGAAATTTCTATTGCATATCTGCAAAGGTGGAGAGCATTGGTAGGATGATTTCAACATAATTTACCAGATAAATAATTGGTTGATATCTTTGCACAAAATTTTCATCCTGAAGTTATATATAATCTACGGTTAGCTTGTGCTAACTCATTTAAAGAAATTATTGACAAAGGAGTGCAGATTGAGAAGGTTCTTATTGCTAAGGGCCTTGTTAAGATTTTTACACAACGTCAAGCATCTAATCGGACTAAATCACCAGTTCAAACAATTATGCAGGATAAGCCTAAAGGACTTATCAAAAATAATAACATGGTTGGAAATGGGGTGACTAAAAAAGGACATGTACAAATGGTATAGGCTATGCCTCCTTTAAATGTACAATTGACTCCCCCAAATCCACTTCCTACTTTGTAGAGACAACCTCCACAAAAGACATTTCATAACAATTTTAGAGTCTTTATCAAGTTAGGAGAATCAATTCAAATAGTGTTACAAAAGCTTGTTGTAGTTAATTTAATTGTATGGCCAGTATCAAGGCCATTTCCTCAAGATCAACCAAAACCAAATTGATACAAAGAGAATGAATGGTGTAACTTTCATCATGTTACTGGTCACGATGCATATCATTGTGTTCAATTACAACATATTATTGAGGACTTTATTGAAAGTGGTGAATTAGAATTAAGTTGGCTCCTAATTAAGATACAAATCAAGATATGGGAATCTACAGAGGCTCCTTTCCTCAACATGATCCACCACCACCAAAAAACAATCAAAATGGTCACAATCAAGGGTAGAGGCAGAATTAGAACCAACAACAAAGTCAAAATCATAATGAGCATAATCAAGATCATAATGCCCACACTAATAATGTGGCTTATAAAAATGTAACTTATGACTATAATAATATTGTGGGACATATTTATGCCACCCACATCGCCATTGTTAATGTAAAATTACATGGCCAATCTCATGTTCCTCGCAACATGGGACCCATCATTATAGGGTCAGCACCTTCTCCCCCTAGTAATACCATGTTGGGTTTGCATCATCATATTGCTAATCCATTTACATGGGTTACTAATCCTAAACAATAACACCTTTATTCTAATTATAAAGGCTCTTCATTGACCCAAAATTATATCAATATAGTTAGTCACCTGTGAGTCACCATCCAAGGCCCTTTGCCTTCATCTTCCAATTATAATAACTCCTTTCCACCTCTAGGTTGTGTAGTCACAACTAGATGCCCACGATTTACCATCCAGGGCCCTTCACCCACTTCTTCCATAAAACCCAATGAGAACATTGTGCCAATGATTCCAAAGTTGAATACTATCCCACTAAAGACTAAAATAGTTCAATCCATAATTCAAAGGCCTTATAGTCTGATAGATCAATTAGATAAAACCCCTACACAAATTTCCATATTAGAACTCTTGCAGACATCTGATGTCCATAGAACCATCTTCAATAAAATTTTGAAAGAGTCTATTGTGCTTAATGATATAAACCTTGATCAGTTCCATAATCTAGTTGGACACTTGTCTTCATTTCAACAAATCACTTTTGATTAAAAAGACATCTCCACCTTAGGCCCAAACCATGATAACCCACTATACATTGAGATAATCATTACAGATCATAAAATCAAGTGGGTTCTTATAGATAATGGTTCAAGGCTAAACATCATATCTCTTAAATTGGTATGATGATTGGGCTACATGGATAAAGACATTCAACCAAAAAATATTACAATCAAGGCTTATGACAACATTGAAAGGGAGTCATCTAGTACAATTTAGTTACCAGTCATGGTTGGGTCTATTTCACATCACACATTATTCCATATTATGGATATTAAGCTTCCTTATAACATACTTCTTGGACATCCTTGGATCCATGAAGTATATGCAGTTTCATCTACTCTTCACCAATGCCTTAAGTTTTCCCATGATGGGATCAAGGTTACCATTCTCGTTGATCAGTAGCCATATCAATACTATAAACATTTTAAAGTAGAGTTTTGTAATTATAAATATTGCCCAGGTTTTGAATTCATTACAAAGAAGAATAAAGCCATCATTTCTCATTTATCCCCATCTAATTATATAGACCCTGGTGATCTAGCCTCCACTTTGGTCAATCCATTTCCTGCAGCTCTAGCCAAGAAGGTTATTATTAAAGACGTAGGCATTTACATGTACCATCTGAAGGACATCCTCCATATTGTAAAATTACCAAAATCCCATAAAAAATTTGGTAAACCTAAAACTTCCCAAACTTGTAACAAACCTAATCAGATTTGGCAACCAAAGAAGAAATAACCAAAACCTCATGTAGTTTTTATACCTGTAATTACACCAAATAAAGATCGAGAGGCTTTTACCGAGGGAGATTGGTTATGTTCTGAAGGCCTTACTAATTATTTTTAGAATCCAAAATATCCTATCCCTAACAAGATAATGGTTCATCTTGCTATATAGGGAAAGGCCTTGGCCCATAGGTGCATAGAATTTTAGAACCCTTATCAACTAGAGTTGTCAATTGGAATCATGGTCTCAGATTTAAACCACCAGAGGATGACCTCATGAAATTTGATAGTGACTCTTCTAAAGTGATTAGTAATGAGACTCTTAGCAGCAATACAACATCCCATTATATCCTTTTTGATGAGTTTGCTGACTCAAATTTGTTTGATTCAAATGCCATACTAACCATAACACCTATTGGAGCTTCTCGCCCTAAAGAAAAAAACTTGTCCTAGTGGTGCTTCCCTTCCTGAACTAGGACATTATATATTTACCATTGGTTCTTCCCATGCTAAAACAAACCCTCACTGTAACCTATGCCTTTGCCATCCTAAACTCATAGATTGGGATCATCAAAATTTGGTCATATGCCTCGATGAGTTCCAAAATGAAGAATCGATTGTAAAATACATGGGCCTACAAGATGCATTCCCCATTAGTGATCATAAGTAGGGTTTTGATTTTTAATTGAATTATTCTACTTATTTTGGAGAGAAGGTAAAATTTCTTGGTCATAATAAATAATAAACATTGAGATATTCATGTGAAAACCTCTTTGAGGCACTTGTCAATCGAGGAAAAAGTAAAGAAAAAGACAAGCCTTTGAGTGAAAATATGTTTCAAGTGCTCCCAGGTGGGAAAGTTTGCTCATCCCCTCAAGATGTAGAAAGCCCATTTAGCCCAAGTTCTATAGCTAGTACAAGCATCTCTTCAAAATAACATCAAATATTTGAACATCTTGCTCTTGAGTTTATAGAGGTTTTTACCAATTGGCCTTTACTTGAGAAGGTAGATTTTGATTCTTCATATTATCTAGATCTTTGGGAGGAACAACAAGAAGATATAGCAGAGGAAAATGATCATGACCATACATTGCCTACAATTTTAGAAGATGGATCCACACTCCTTATAGAGAGCACAATAGAAGTGAATTTGGGAACCCATGAGGATCCTAAAATTGTTTATCTTGGAGCTTCCATTATTGAAGTAGAACATGAACATATTATATCAATTATTAAATATTGAATAGACATCTTGGCATTGGCATACTCCGAAATGCCAGGCTTGGACCCAGATTTAGTTGTGCATTGTCTTGTTATTCACCTTGGTGCTAAACTAGTCAAGCAAAAGCTGAGAAAGATGCATCCACACATCACCCTTTTAGTTAAGGCCAAGTTGGAAAAGTTATTAGGATTCAATTTCATTAGACCACTGGATTACTCTGAATGGGTTTCTAACATAGTATCAGTGAGTAAAAAGACCCCAGGCATATGTATTTGTACTAATTTTCATGATATCAACAAAGCATGCCCCAAAGATGATTTTCCTCTACCCAACATTGACATGAGCATCAACTCAACTACTAGGTACGATATGTTATCCTTAATGGATAGATTTTTTGGTTACAATCAGATCAAGATAGCCCCTTAAGATCAACATAAGATCACATTCACCACTCTGTGGGGGAAACTCTGTTACCAAGTCATGCCATTTGGTTTAAAGAATGCTGGAGCCACATATCAACATGTAATGACTATCATTTTCCATGAAATGTTGCATGACATTATCAAGGACTATGTTGATGATATACTAGCAAAATCAAGAATAAGATCTAGACATCCTGACATTCTATGAAGAATATTTGAGAGGCTTCATACATATAAAGTCTGCTTGAATCCTAAGAAGTGTGTCTTTGGAGTCACATCAAGAAAATTGCTAGGGTTCATTATATCATAATGAGGGATCAAATTTGACCCTACAAAGGTCAACACTATTATGGAAATGCCTCCACCAAATAATCTTAAATAGTTGTGAGGTCTACAAGGAAAGATCCAGTCTATACGTAGGTTTATTTCTTAATTGGTAGATAAGTGCCACCCATTTACCTATCTCTTAAAGAAAGGGATAACATTTTAGTGGGATGAATATTGTTAGATAGAATTTGTAAAGCTTAAAACATACTTGGCCAATCCACCAGTCTTACAACCTCCAACACAAGGAAAGCCACTATTTCTTTATATATCAGCCACAAAACATGTACTGGGGCACTTTTGGCTCAGCATGATGATCATGGTAAGGAACACATTATTTATTATTTAAGCCACACATTGGTAGCCTATGAACATAATTATATGCCTATTGAGAAGGCATGTTTAGCTATGGTGTTTTCCACTCAAAAATTATGACATTATATACTAAATAACAAAACTATTATTATCACCAAGGTAGATCCTCTCAAGTTCCTATTATCTAAATCAACTCTTCAAGGATGCATGGATAAATGGATTATGCTCCTTAGTGAGTTTTATATTGAGTACCAAAATCAAAAGGCAATCAAAAGATAAGTTCTTACTGACCAACTTGCAGAAGCTCCTATTACAACCACTCAACCTCCTAACTTTGACCTTCCAAATGATTATATCATGACGATAGAACAAGCATTACAAGAAATTGAATGGTAGATGCTCTATTTTGATGGATCCTTCACATCCTGAGGGTCTGGAGCTGGCATATTGTTGATCATGCCACAGGGGGATTTGATCCTCAAAGCATTCCATATACAATTTTAGTGTACAAACAATATGGCTGAATATGAGGCATTGGTTGTAGGGCTCCATCTTGTTATGCAATGGGATATTCAAAGCTTAACGGTTTATGGATATTCATAACTAATCATAATCAGACAATTGATCAGTATCAAACAAAAGATGATAAGTTTGTTCCTTACAAGCAAATTGTCGATAACCTCAAAAAGAAATTTAAATATTTATAGTTTGAGCAAGTTCCACAAGTCAACAACAGATCTACTAATGCCATGGCAACAATTGGTTCCATGATTCAAATGCATGATAGTGCTAAAGAGTATTAGTTTCTGATTGTAAATCTTCTTCAACTGGCACATATTATATCAAATTCTTAGAGGATATGCATTGTTGTTGATCCTAATCCCTCAACTGAGCTACCATGGTACCAAGATTTTAATAACTATTTCCATAGTCACGTATTTCCTGCCAACCTTTCCAACAACCAACAAAAACTATTCTTTCATCACTTAACATGTTATACCCTCCTTGGAAACATGCTTTATCGTAAAGGATATGATAGAATGCTTGTTCATTATTTATCTTTGTGAGAATCCAAACTGGCACTAAAGGAGCTTCATGAAGGAATGTGTGGGGCCTATACCAATTGTGTAGTCCTAGCAAAGAAACTCCTCAGAATAGGCTATTATTGGCTCAAAATGGAGACATATGCTTGTAATTATGTAAAGAAGTGTGTTCCTTGTCAGCAGCATGGCAACTTAATACATTCACCTTCCTTACCATTGTATTCGATTACAACACCATGGCCAATCTCAACATGGGGTCTCAATCTTATTGAGAAAATTAATCTGACATCTTCAGATAGCCATAAGCACATTTTGACTACAACCAAGTACTCTACCAAGTGGATTGAGGCCATTCCTCTCACTTATGTTATCGAGAAACAAATAGCCAAATTCATTCATTACCATATCATTTGTCAATATGACATCCCAACCCGTATTATATCCAATAATGGTGGATCCTTTGTAAACCAAGATGTGAAATATTTTTGTGTAAAAGTCAAGATCAAGCACAAGAAATCCACTCCATATAACCCACAAGGAAATAGACAAGCTGAGGCATCAAATAAAACCATTCTAGCCATCTTAAAGAAGATTATCAATGATGTTGGCCGTAATTGGCACTTGCAACTCTTTCTTATCCTTTGAGCTTATAAAACCAATCATTGCACCCCAAATGGAGCTATTCCATACTCCCTTGTTTTTGGCACTAAAGCTATCATCCTGATCGAGATTGAGATCCCATCATTAAGAATATCACTAGATCACATTGAAGATAATGAAGACTATAGAGCCTCACAACTACACAAACTAGATCTTCTTGATGGTAAGCATTTGACTACCCTATAAAACTTGTAGGCCTATCGGAATAGATTACAAAGAAGCTACAACAAATGCATTCTCCCTTGAGAATTTGAGACTGGTGACTTAGTTTTGAAAGAGAAATAGAAGAATATGAATATTGAACCCAAAAAGAAAGGCAAGTTTTAGCCTAATTGGTTAGGACCATATATTATCATATTAAACTATGGATCAGGAGCATATCGATTGGCTAAACCTAATGGTGAAGAACTTTCAAAGCCCATGAACATCATACACCTTAAGAGGTTCTATGCATGAACAACTTTGAACCATTGTCTATAAGGCCCCTGACTTGGGGACAACTTGTGCTATCATAATTTTATCCCACCTTTTTATCTTACCTTGAACACATTTTATACTACCCTGGTCCACTTTTCATGTTTTTTGATAGTAAAGGCTTGAATCCTTGGCACTCTGAACATATACTTCATCCCATTATGGATTGTTCTCTTCAAAAAGAATATTCTTTGTTATGTCTAAGGCATGTTATAAGCTTGAACACTTTTTATCCCTTGATCAATTATGATCTCAATTATGTCTCATATGAACATCTTCAGCAACAATTCTACAAAGCAGTTCAGCCAAGATAATATTATATAGCTTTAGACAAGTGAACAGAAACATCTTCTTAGTTTTAAACCATTGCTACACTGTATAGATAGGTGAATGTTGATACTTCTTTTTTTTACTTCAGGTTGCACATTATTTTATATCACATTTGTTGCTCTTTATTGTTTTATCAAGCTCTTTGTTCTCACTGATTTGTGAGCATGGGTCATTGCAGCTAGCTTAGATATCTTATTGGAACCTCTACTTTTAGGACATGCATCTCCTCGACTAAATGGTCCTACCTTGTGCATATTTTATCTTAAAAACACTAAAAATAGTATAAATACTTTGAAAATACCAAAAACATCAAAACATGATCCACAAAAGAATAAAAACATTGTCTCATGCTTCTATACTTTTGTACATTCTCATTCCACCATGCTATGCTCTTTCCATTTTACAAACACATAAACACTAGTTCATTTCATCTTATCCCATGCACTTGCCATTTTGCAAGATCATTCTTTCTCATCTCATCAGCTTCTTGTTTACCAAACCATTCTCATTTGTTTGTCATATCTCTCATTTCTTCTATAAATTATGTTGGTTTGATCATCATTTTTTTTCTTCTATCCCATTTCTTGTGAGAACTATATTTGGCCTAAAGTTCATGTTGGAACATGCATCCATGGAACTATGTAGACAATGTCCACTTGTCTTATACATCTGGATTTAGCTAGGCCAACCCCTTCCTTTTCTTCTCTTCCCCTATTTCTTCTGTCATTGTTCCTCTTTAATTAGGGAACAATTGTCATTGTTCTTTGTTATGATGTGGTGGAAAGTAATGCCTCTACCACACATGCATGAACATTTGTCTTTGAACTGCTCTAGCTTGGTTTTTTATTTGTGTGTGTTTATTTGATTTTTTTTGGTGTTTTGATTGTGTTTTTGCATCTCTCCTTTTATTTCTTCTCCTTCTCTCTTTTTATTACTTCTTGTCTCATTTTGGTCTTGTGTTTTCTTGATTGTCTTTGTTTTTCTCTTTTGTGTTTCAAAACATCTGGATGATTCACATGGATCTCGATTGTTTATATCTTGATCCTATGTTATTATGTTGTTCTTGGACCATTTTATTTATTTGATTGTTGTTGGTGTCTTGTTTTTCTGTTTGATTTTGCTTTTGCTTTTTTGTGTTCAAGAATACCTTGATGGTCCACATGGATCTTGATTATTCATATCTTGGTCTCATGTCGTTAAGATGTTCTTGCCTTTTGTTCTTAAACATTTTTGTTCCTACTTAAGTCTTGATAGATTATATCTTGATTTCAAGCTAGGTTCATTTATGTTTATCTTTTTCTTTGTCTTTGCTTTTTTTTTGTTTAAATGTAAATCGCTATAACTCTGGTTTTGATCATTGTTTTACCATTATCCTTAGTTATAGATATTCACATTTGAATTGGCTCATCGCAATTGGAATCTTATGTCATTCTAATTTATTCATACTTATGATGCCTAATTTCTTTTTTATAGTAAGCACTTTGTGCTCAAGTCTCAAAGTCTTGATGTCAACATCAACTCCGATGAATGATTCTCAAGAACACTTTGTAAAACCTAGGTTCATGATATGGATTTAAGGTTCTAGGTAGCATTCATTTAAGGCTTTTTTTTCTATGCTTAGACGTGCATCTCTTCGCATACATTGTGAGTCTAATCAGCTCTTGGTCATTTTTCATCATTTTTCATTCCATTCTCTCCCAAACTAGGGTGAACTACATTGCCCTGAAGTTCATGTTGGAACACGAGTCCATGGAAATATGTAGGTAGCACTCAATTTCTATTAAGGTTAGTACGATTATCTCCATTCTTATTTTCATCTTTCTCATCACTTTGTGCATTATCATATGCTTGGTTTTCTATGGATTTCTAAGCCATTACACCATCACATGTACGTTTGCGCCTATTCACTTTAACCTATCTTTTTGATTATATCTTTGAGCTATTTTTGCATGCTAATTGCCCATGCTAGGGCCCAACATCTGAACCACGTCTGAATCAAATTAGCTCTACAAGGGCAAAATCATTCTTTATTCCTTATCAATGATTAAAATTTGCCCTACTAGGGCAAAACTATTTTATCATGATCACATTTACTCTACTGGAGTACTTATTATCTTCTCTTTAGAGACCCTGTTCTAGTGGTGCTTCCCTTCCTGAAGCAGAATGCTATCTGTTTTCCTCTAATTCCGAGCTCTCCACACTAATGCCCGTGATGGTAATATTTTAGTGTGCAACTTGTCTCAAGATTGATCAATGTCATAAGCACATAGCTTGTACTCTCAAATTGGGTAATATGATGTTTTCTTTCATTTTATATCTTGCTATTCTTTGTAATTCCCATAGGAATAGATAGGCTTATTTAGCTAGTTCTTTATGCATTTTTCATTATTTATGGACTAATGTTTGACTAACTTGCTTTGTAATCCTCTCTATAAATACTAGCAAGACAAAAATCATGATATCTTATTTACGAAGAAAAAAGAAATAAATTGAGTTCCTTTTAGAAGGATCGCCATTGGAGGTAGTGGAAGAATACAAATATCTCGGGCTTGACTTTCATAACAAGTTTAGTTGGAAAACCTACAGGGCAAAAATAATTCAAGGGATATGGAAGGCCTTATATTCATTGTAAAGCAGATCAATGAATGTAGAACTATAGGATTGGAAAATCAAGAGAACCTTGTTTGGCCTACTTGTCACACTAGTGGTCCTATATAGATGTGAAGTTTGGGGCAACAATGTGTCTGACCTAAATTAGACATAGATAGAGAGGATTCAAAAGCATTTCATCACAAGTAGCTTCAAAGTCAAAGCCTCGGTTCCATATGAAATTCTATTAATTGAAACATGTACTTTTTCTTTGGAAGCATTGGCAATGACCTGGACATTAAGTTATTTAAAAAATAATACAAAGCATGGAGAACCATCGATGGCACAAAATGGTAATAGAAGCATAACTAAGCATAAGAAAAAACACATGGATAAAACAAACCAACAAATGGATGAGTAAATATGACATCAACTTGCAAGAATGTCCAAACACCAACAAGGAAATAAAAAAGTATGTGAGAGAGAAATTTAGGACAACCATGTGGACATTGCAGTTGAGACAGAAGAAAGCATATTACATCAAAGAATTTAATCACACATGGGAGAATAAAGAAAAGACATACATAGGGGAAGAAATCAAATGGAAAGCAAAGATGTTGATTGCACAATTGAGAACTAGGTCACATCATCTTAGGTGTGAAACTGACAGGTGGAGAGTGCCCAAGAAATAATAGGAAACTAGAACATGTTTATTTTATGATAAGGAAGTTATGGAGACAGAATGATACTTCATTATGCAATGTGCAACCTATAATGACATTCGTAATAAGTGCAAAGACAACTTGAGGGTTGACAACTTAACTATGTTATTTGAAGAGGAAATGTTACATAGAACAACAAATTTTCTAATGAAGATCCATAGTATGAGAGTTAACATCGAGAAAGGATTAAAAATCTTGCATTATTAATAAAACAACTATTATGTGACGCTATGGTATCACGGAATAACTTTGTTGCAACTCTATGCCCCATAAATTATTGGGTCTCATGGATGTTATTAAAATCTTTCATTCATTCATTTCTTGTTCAGATGAACCAATATATTTGACTGATGTAAAAGATCACGTAAAAGCATTCAATTTTCTAAACACCATTATTTAATTATGATTCCCCAAATCCTTAATCAATTTTAGAAAATTTCTTAATTTATTTAGAGAAAAGAAAATGGTTTTAATGTAATAAAATTATAAACCAAAAAAACTTGCACTTAAAAGGTGTCAAAATATTAGTAATTATAATAATTATCTATTAATTAAAAAGTAAAGGTAATTAAATTTGTTACAATAACTATTCAATTCTTTAACGATAGAATATATTTACAAGTAAAATTAATATTAAAAAGAAATATATTTAAATACATTATTAAATTTATTTTAATAATTTTAATTTTATCACTTATTTATAATTAATATTTCATTTGTGTATATTCATTTAATATTATTTAAATTAAATATCTAATTCTATTATTTTGACATATGTATTGTCTTTAATAATGGATCACGGATCATAGAATAGAGATATATAATTTATTTAAAAATTTCCTATGGGTATATAATTTATCTAAAAATCTCTTATGTTTATCATGGAGTGTTTAACATTGAGGATGATGATGTAAAAGGGATTGTATAGCTATCCACTAAGGCACAAATCATCTATCAAAATACAAATATCAAGAAATATCAAAAATAAATGAGATCAGGGGAATGTGATAGACGGATACCCCTCAATCCTTGACGCTTTAATCTATGTAAAAACATAATTTTAATTAAAAAAAAGATGGATATTTTATTGCTTTGTATGCCCATCAGGGTTCACAAGCATTGGACACGTTGTCTTCATCGGTAGAGTAAGATGGAAAATTGCTGCACCTCTTTGAACTTGAAGGACGCATGGATGCCTCAATCCTGATAAATAAACATTGCCCAATCAAACTACCCTACAAGATAAGGGTGGGCTTCGTCCCCAACCTGGGTCCACACCGACTAATTTCAATTCAATTATGATTTTTTCCAATAAACCATTCATTATAAGCCTAGTGTTTTGATTACAGGACGACTAAATAGAAAATGCAATGATAAAAATCCCTACAAAGCTTCTCCCACAGACCATGTCCCTTGGTATATAAGTAGCCAGTTTGACAAATACGTAGTAATATCACTCCATTCAGACAGTTCTCCTAACTTCCACCAAAACCAAAGAAAAATGGCAGTGAGCAATAACATCACCGGGGCCCTGAATTTTGTAGCAATGCTTTTATCAGTCCCAATTATAGGATCAGGCATCTGGCTGGCTTCTAGACAGGATGCAGAGTGTGTGAGAATTGTTCGTTGGCCTCTCATAGTCGTAGGAGCAATCCTACTGTTAGTCTCTTTAGCAGGCTTTGTGGGTGCATACTGGAGAGTCCAATCTCTGCTGGTTGTCTATCTCATCTTCATGTTAATCTTCATTATTCTGCTGTTGGCATTCGTGATATTTGCTTTTGTAGTTACTCACAAGGGAAGTGGGCACCCTGTTCCTGGCAGGAATTATAAGGAATACCAACTTAATGATTTTTCAGGGTGGCTCAGGCATTATGTTGAGAATAATAATCACTGGAATGAGATTAAGAGGTGTTTAAGTTCTTCTAGTATGTGCCGAAAGTTGGATCAGAGGTACCTGACTGCCCAAGATTTCTTCAACGCCCACATCAAGCCTATGGAGGTAATTTAGGTTTGTTCTTTTTCATAGGTAATTTTTCAAATTGGTATTGTCGGTGGTGGAAATGGGTACCTGTCTTCAGGACAAATATTGAACTGTTAATTTTTATTTTCAGAAAATCTTAGTGGGATTTATATGAGGACAGAGCCGTCTCATACATCTGAGAATTTTGGTGTAACAGGGGTTGGGGTTTTATTAAATTTGAATATAGTTTACAGTATAAAGAACTGATTTCAAAGCTCAGTGCATGGATTGAATTTAAAGCTTTTCTTTCTATGATCAGAGAGGATGTTTCTAGGGAGGCTTGGTCGGGTAGCTTAAACTGAAATCATATATTCTACATGGAGATTTAAGAGCTATGTTGAAGTTGAGTTGGATTCAAATTGGGTAAAACTGCTTGCGCGCTCCAGGAAATTTTACAGATCTACTATAATTAATCCGAGAGAATGATTTGTCTTAGGTAGCGTCAGACGCCTGTGAGAAAAAGCCCTTAGTTATCTTAAGTTCGAGCTTTCTGATGGTGAATTTATGGTCAAAAAAATTGTATATAGGGTAATTTTCATGGGACTGTGATATTACATTTTCTGGGTCGCTGAAAACTTAAAAAAACATTTATACTTGTATTCCGATTCTGAGTTTGTCTCTGAGCGTTTTTGCCTCTTTTGTCATTGTTTTTTGCAGTGGTGAAGGGCAGTGAAATCTAACATGTCTGTTGAATTTTATTAATTTTTGCCTGGGAGCTTTTCTTTTAGATTATGGGAGGCATGGCTGTCACTTTAGTGTCAAACTTTATGGAATGTTCAGTTGATAATAAGTCAATACTTTCCATCTTTCTTTGCATATTTCTGGATTTGTCTGTCTGCTTGTTTTGCTTAAAGGTCGTGTAGGTTTATTTAATTCTTGGATATAGGGAAATCTAGTAGAACCTGTTGTTCATCCTCTGTTGCACATTTCTCACAAATTCTCTCTTAGCTCAAAGAAATCAACATCATACACATCTTGCCACCAAAGAGAAGATCAACCTTGTCTTTAGGGTAGATGATACTTTCTTGTTACGAGTTACCTGAATTAATCTTATTATGGTACATAATGCCATCGTGACCATCACCTCTCTGGATGTTGGGAAGGGTTTTGGAGAATTACAGTGTTTGATAAGAGTGGGTGATTACTGATTACTGAAATGAGAGAACCGTTCTCTACTTTCTAGCATTTCCATCAGGGAAGTTGTATGGTACCATATCTTTTGCTTCTTTCGATTATATTTCTAGGTTGTTTAGATGTTAGCCTGGAGATGCCTTTGGGAACTCTCTTTGATATTGTATGTACCAGTCCCATTGAGCATTCTTTGGGTATATACTAGTTGTGCACATAAGTCTTGTTTCTCTCTTTCTCTATTGATCGTGGCATGTTCTATACCAGTCCCATTGAGCATTCTTTGGGTATATACTAGTTGTGCACATAAGTCTTGTTTCTTTCTTTCTCTATTGATCGTGGCATGTTCTATGCAAATCACGCTTAAAAACCTCTGCCTGAGAGGCTACAATAAATCAAAAAATTATAAGAGCCTTACCAAGCACCCTGGTTTGGCGCTTTGGTGTCGATTTACAGTTACTAGTAAATTGATCCATGTTCTATATCAATGTTTGTGTTCAGTGCTATCTTGGGAGAAATGGGTTTTCATTCTGTCACAGAAATTTAACAAGTTCTTTTCTACCATGATATTTGTGGACCTGCAGTCTCTGGATCTTTCACTCTGCAGGCACTGCAGGTTATGACAATGTTGGAGGCCAGTACAGTCTTGTGACATAAGCTGTTAGTCTTCTACTTTTTCACTTTTTGCAAATTTCTTTTTCTTTTTATATTTATTGTTTGCTAGGGAAGGGGCAAGGAGTAATCCCTATTGCTTGTTTGCTCTAAAAGCCACGGTTATTTGTCTTTGTTTCCAAAATGTTTTGCTTTTCTTTCCTCTGCTCATCTGCTATTGGGATTTTAACCCTTTGTTGATGATTTCTGCATGAATTATCTTTTTTCTTTTCCAATTTTGGATGCCTGCAGAGTGACATGGCTGTCTATTGCATTTTGTGTTTTTCAGTACGTCTTTAGAACCATTCCACTCCTTGGCAAGGTCTGGACAAGCACATAATTCTGTGCCAATTCATTACCCATTATCCAACTTCAACTTGAGCTTTGGTAGTTTCACTAGTGTGTATGATTGTTGGAATAATAATGTTTCCTCACACTGCAAATGTGGAAGCTGGAGCAAAAAAGTTGTGCAAGTTACACGATCCCTTTGTAGAAGTGCTAAACCTGTACCTCATCTTCTCCTATTCTCTAACCTATTGCTGTTATTCTTGCATGATTAGTAATTTGTTGTTTGCAGTATTTTTCATTGATATTATGTTTACAGTATTTTTCATTGATATCATTGAAAATATCCACAAGTCTGAAATCTTCTGTTTAGATTTTTTGCTAGATCAAATATTGTTGGGCTGTTAAGGATATGGTTGAACTACTTTGAACAATTTTTTCCCTTAAGATATGTGTTAATTAACTGGGTACTTTTTTGTTTTGTGTTGTGTCCCATTTTGTAGTCAGGATGCTGCAAACCTCCAACATTCTGTGGCTATAATTTTGTGAATCCAACATTTTGGATAAATCCAACCAACCAAAATGCAGATTTTGATTGTATGCTGTGGAGCAATGACCAAATGCAGCTGTGCTATAACTGTAACTCTTGCAAAGCTGGTGTTCTGGGAAATATAAAAAGAGAATGGAAAAAGATAAACATCATTCTAATTGTGGCACTTGTGGCTCTCATATGGGTATATCTTATTGGTTGCAGTGCTTTTCGGAATGCTCAAACAGAAGAACTTTTTAGAAGATACAAGGAACGTTTTACCTCATGAAAGGAGATTGTAAATATGTTAAAGATAGAACAGCTCCCTGAGGTAGCCTCTGTCTTAACACTTATCAAATGTTTGGACAAAGAGAATTAGCTTTTCATATTTTTGTTGCATGTATAAATGGTTTTGGAGTATAAGCTTACACAAAGGTTGCAAGAAACATTTACACTGAAGAAGAAAGAGACCAAGCTCTTAATAACTTTTATTTCCAAGTCATCATTATGTCAGTTTTAAGTTTGGTTTCCTTACAGTGTAATAATATTCCTGTGGATTCATCTGCGCAAAAATATTTTTGTCCTCCGTTTGGGATCTCATTACTGGATCCATCTTCAAAGGGAAGCAGGAGTGAAGCCTAGACTGTAGATGAGAGCATCTGTTGGTTCCAGAATTATAATTTACCACAGCTTGTTGAGTTTGAGGCCTAAAATACTTTTATGGGGGATTGAGGTCTCGGTCCATCCATGCATATATTGTGTTTGCTTTTTGGACATTTAGTGGTAGTGGGAAGTTGTATGATCTTATGTAAAGCTTGTGCACGGTGTGACAGTAGTAGTTTGTCTTTCTAGGTGGCAGCATGTGTTGGGGTGGAAGCATGTGATATTTATTCAAGTGTTGTGTTGGCATTCATTTATTGGGGCACCATGCACATGCAACAAAAATTAAGGAATCTTTTGTTAAAAAGTTGTCACTTTTGTCCTCCGGGATATGTATTGAAAAGTTGACTTGAGTGGTATCAACTAATCATTCGAGGGGTGAACCAAATTGATGGTTACATCACATATTATTAAAATTTAATGTAACATAATTATTATTTTTATATCAACGACATCCGAGTCATGATTATGATTGAAGAAAGTTAAGCAGCAGGTCTCTGCCTACCTCTCTTTGCTCTAGAGTTGAGGATACCCTCCAACTAACATTAAGGGGACCAAGCACTTCACTTCAAAGTTACCGATGGTCTTTGCTTGATTAGGTTTGTTAATAAATCTCCCTGAGGCTTAAATTGACATTTCACCTCTATCTATCTAGCTTTTGTATTAGGATAAAGTGTAGTTAATGTGATGACACAACCTACAAGCAAAAGGTCACATGATGTTCCAACTTTGGTCAAAAATGTTTTGAGGATATACAAATTATAAAACAAAAATGATGATAATAGCTTTTGAAGAAAATGAAAGAGTAAAGAGTGCAAGTCTCAATGTTCTAACTTTTGGCCAAAAATGTTTTGAAGGTACACAAACCATAAAACAAAAATGATGACAATGGCCTTTGAAGTGAATGAAATAGTAAAGAGTCCAAAAAAATGTTTTGAAGGTACACAAACCATAAAACAAAAATGATGACAATGGCCTTTGAAGTGAATGAAATAGTAAAGAGTCCACGTCTCAATGTTCCAACTTGTCACCAAAAATGAAAAAGCAAAGGAGAATGAAATTATAACACTATTCATGCATTTTTTGTAATGACAAGTCCTAACATGGAGGATCTTGGTGGCTAATACTTGGCACATTAGTGCCAATTGTAGCCTATTTATTATGGAATTCTTCATGTTCTTGTTTATTCTCTTTTTGTTGTGGTCTAGTTGGTGAAATTGTTAAGTTTGATGAAGGAAAAGGTTTTTCATGTCTTAACATAGCTCTTTAGCCACTATCTATGTCTTTTGTAAGGCTTCTTTAGTAAAATATATGCCTACCCTTAATTAAACATCATAAAGAACATGAATTGCAACAAAGAATACTCAATTATGTAAACAACCCAACATAGAGAGAAAATAAGGCTCGTAGCTTGGTTAGACGTTGCTTTAGGGAATAATAGTGTTTGAGTCATATTTGATATGTTGTTGCAATTTGAACTTGTCTGTGCATTTGTCACTTGTAACACTTGTCACATCAAAATTTGAACCTATCACTATCACCATGTTAGGACTCTACAGATGCTCTTTGTTTTCAAATTATAGGGATGCTCTTGGTTGTTTGCCTAGACCATACAATTTCCATTAGAAAATATGAACGATCTTGGTGAACTATTGGAAACTATGACAAATCACTTTGTCCTCACTCCCACGTAGTCGCCCCTTTCTTTAGATGTGTGCTTCAACTCATGTCCTCATGGAATTAATTGAAATTGGTGATCTTAAATGTAAGTGCTTTGTTTTGTTAGGTTGTGGAGCTAAAAGCTTCAACCATGCAGAGGAAAACAGAAGGTTGCTGAAGATCCAGGAGTACCGGCGTCGGCAGCATGACCGACGTCGGTCAAGATGAAGTAGAAGGCAATCGGCGTCGGCAGGAAGTCGGCCGACGTCGACAGCACCAGGCAAGCAGGGACCGATGTCGGTCGCTTGTGTGTTCCAGAACTGTTTGTTGCACGAATAGTTAGTTAGTTGAACCAAGAGTTTGCATGTAAAGGCTATTTTGAGTCTTGAGCTACGTGGATAATCATTCCAAATTAAGAGTCTAAGTTATTGTTTAAGTCTGGGATCTATTTATAGACTCATTGGCACGTATTGTAATGATGAGCTAGATAAGGAAGGCAAGGAAGATCCTTCCATTGTAAGATCATTGAGTTGCAGGTTGTTGCAAGCTCATAGGAGATCTACATGTGTGAGTATGGTCTGTTGAATTACAGGTTGCAGGTTCATGAGAGATCAACTTGAAGTACTTTAGAGTGCTTGGTGTACTGGCAGGGATATTATTGACTGGTTGGAGAGGTGAACACCAATTTTGTGTGTGAGTTGTGTGTTGGGACCGTTTTTGGTAGGAGAGTGTTTTGAAGAATTACTGTACACTTGAGGTGTGGGAAGCCTCTGTAAGGTGGAAGAGTGTGGCGGCTCTTTATTGTATTCTTTTCTGTACAAAGTGTTAATACAAGATAGTGTATTGTCTCTCATATTCTGTGCTATTTGTGAATTCTAGTTACTTGTGCTTCTGGATATTTTCGCATGTTTAATTGCTTATATTTGGTAATCATATTGTGCTCTTTCTGAGGAGCAAGATCCTAAAAAGTGGGATCAGAACAAGGTGCGATTGTTCTTTGATTCCCCGACATGTTTGGGGGTATGTGTTAGAGAAATCCACTAATTTATCAAAGACCTAAAATTGGAAAAAATATGTCAAAAATAAAAAATACATAATAAAATAAAACAAGCCGTATTTATCAATGTTTAAAAAATCCACTAATTTATCAAAGCCCTCAAATTGGAAAAAATAGGTTGAAAATAAAAAATACATAATAGAATAAAATATGCCACATTTATCTAATTATATGTGCCCAATGTGATTGTATGGCTTCATGATCAAATGAACCTATTAATTTGTTTATTTACAAATGACTTGAGTTTAAACTTTGGCGAATTTTGCACACAACCTAAGTTCTAATGGCTAGAAATGGGAAGAGCAAAAAGGGGGTTATGTGCTCATCCAGTAGAAGGGGAGGCACAAACAATGAGGTCAGGACCATTCGGAGGTGTTAGGGTGTATGTGAAGTTCCACAAAAGGACTAAGAAAACATTAAATATATATATGAGGTTAGCACGTGGATACATCACAGAGGGTTTCAAACTTGGGAAGTTGACATAAGAGTTAAATAATACTTAAAGTTGGATCAATCACCCATACACAGAAAAATGCACCAAACATATATGAAATAACACTAAATAAATGTCAAGAGACAATTTTTTGTTGTCTACATTTTTCTCAACTTTGAGTGTGTGCTTCACCCCAAAGTAGGTGATGTGAGCAAACACTTCAAAGTAGAACATATCAAATGATACAATATTATATCACAAATATTTTTTTTGAATGTTGATATGGTGAATTTCAAAACATGTAAAACTACACTCACCTTTCATGCACAAGCATGTGAGAGGAAATAATAAATGCTAACTAAGAAATTGATAACCAACAAGAAACTTCTTTTGCCCCCAATATGTAGTGGAAGTCCCATGGGTTTTGTTAGCTAATCAGCCATCCTTAACCAAGGTATGCTGAAAATCAGGGGAACTGAGCCATCTAACCTTGTAAATGGTCTTGTTGAGAGTCATGTCTTAGTGTCATGGTTTGGTGTTGTATGTCATCTCAAAGTCTAAATAAGGTCTTATTAAGATGATAGGGTCTATGATGTGTGACTTGTCTAATTAGTTTTATGCCATGATCTTTGAAGAGGTCTTTTGCAATGCATTTTAGCAAAGTTTAAAGTAACTTTGAAAAGATTAAGGTTAGTTTGTGAAAGTCAAGGTATAAGTGATGCATGGTGAAAACCGTGAAGTAGTGATCATCCAAGAAGGCATGGTGTACCATAGTGGATAGTGGACTAAGAGATAAAGCTAATGAAGTATCATCATTGTCTTTTCAATCACTTTGGAAAGATTAAGATATTTTTGGAAAGATTAAGGTTTCATTTGTCTTGTTATATTGCTTGTTGCAATGTTATAGTGTAACCCCTTGAGGAAACATCAAGTGTGAAGGTAAAATATCATGCATAGAGGTCGGAGACGTATTTTTTGTGGTAATTTGACACTTGTCGAAGAGCATATTATATCTCTTTTGCCTATACACTTGGTCAAGGTGTCAAAATACTTTTTTTCCAACGTACACTCACCTTGAAAAATTGCTTTGCTCATTGCTCTAATGTCCAAACATAGTATGATGTAAGAAATGGTAGGGAAAGGAGATAAAGAGATGTTTGATATGTTACACCATCACCATACAAGTCAAGAAGAACTCCATTGGCATCTGAATCATAGCTTTAGCAGGGTATTTTGGTAGATTAAGTAATTTTTCTTGATGAAGATAGGTCCATAAGTGAATATGCAACCTCAAGCTTAATCAAGAGGTCTCATTGAAAGAGTTTTCAAAATGATTATGGTATTATAAGATCTCCACAACCTTGTCCAGCCTCACCAAGCTCAAAACCATGTAGAGAAAGAATTTCAGGTCCAAAAAGGCAAAAAAACGTTCAAGTTTTCCATCGGATTACTTGCAAGAGAAGAAAGCTCATTTTTATAACATTGGTTGATAAAGGAGGAGATGTTTTAAACCAAATGACATCAAAGGATGTTGACCACCCTTATTTCCTTCAAATCCATGGAAATAATTTTGCAATTAGGGGGCAAAGCTTTATGAACAATTGTTGACAAGTTAGATGCCTCTTAACCCTACTAAACCCTCGTATCACAATTTTCCTCTTGAAATGACGTATGTGTTTTATGAATGCATGAAAATAGTTTTAAAGTGTCTCTTGGAGGTCCAATGGTCCCTCAAATATTAAACTTAATACAAATTCCCAGTGGTCATGGTTGTACAAATAGGGAATATCATGGTTTTGTTGGTTTTGACATGACATGCAACATTTCTTGGGGTTGTGAGGTGTTTTTCAACATGAGGGTGATTGAAAGCAGGTTAAAACAATGTATTTAACCTCAAACAATCCAGGTAGCCATACCACACCATATCCAAGCAACAACCAATGCATGAATGAGCAAAAAGTGAAGGTATAGGTCTGCAGGGTTTAAGAAGGTGCAAGTTTTGGAAATGTTTGATATTGTTGAGAGGTTTTGGGATTATGAAAGAAGCCAAAGCACATTATATGAACTTTTACCAATTCCACACACCCTATTTCATGTTTACACAAGCTTTCATTCATCCCCAAACTGATCTTCAAGTGTTGGTTCAACACACATGCCTCAAATAGAAGAAACATAGTCTTGCAGGTAAGCAAATTTCATGTTTGGGGAGTAATCCATTTGAAATGGAGTTTTAAAAACTTAAGGAGAAGTGTATAGGACACTCAAATAATATACAAGTGGGAAAACTATTCATGATCATCTTTGATAGAAAGTTACAGGTGACAGGCTTAAGGCCATCGATATATTGTTCTTGAATAGGTTTTCAAGTGTGGAAAAGTAAGTAACAGACTTCTGACTAAAGGATAGGTATTAAATGAATTATTTATATTTTCACCCTAATTATCAAACTAAAATAATTTTCCCCAACTCCTTTAAGATCATTTATGGTCAAAATGACAAAATATAAATGTAGTCATGCATGCACAAGTGGACCATGTAAGTTTGTAATAAAAGGTTCTTGGTAAAATTTATGTAGTTTATCATTGGGAAAAGTATTCAAGTAAAAAATACTTCACATTGTCCCCAAGATCCTTCAAGGTCATAACGTGCCGAGGAGTTCAACTCTATAACAAGTTTGAATGGATTTGGAGCCTATAATGCACACCTACAGGACTACACACCAAAATACGAGAAGAATATGCAATTTTAGTGTTGAAATTGAAGTATGAAGGATATTTAGGATTTTACGGACCTTTTATAATTTTTTTATATTGATTGGATTCCTTGTAATGAGGAAAAATCATCAAAAGATGGTAGTTAGGGTCAAAACCCCTAAATTGCAAAGAAACCCTTGGCATGGGCTACATCAAGTGATAAGAGGTTAAAGGGGTAAAATACTTTGGAAAACATTTGAAAACACAATTTGGCATGTATAAATCTTATAAGATGCATTTCCAACCAAAAAATAACATGAAAAATGATTTTTTGTTCCAAACATGCATCTCGAATAGGCACCTATAGGCCTGCAAGCTCGAGAAGGTAATCTTTATCACGTGGGAAGTTGGATGAGAAGATGCATGGGGTATAATTGCCTTAGGATAATTTATTAATGCTTTTCTACTCCAAATTCATGATATTTTTTATTCCATTAAAGGGGTCAACTCAATGAACAATTGTTAAGAAGATTGGAGACCTAAAATTGCCTTTTGTGCCCTCAAAAAGATCAATGATTGTGTATGTCTCCAAATGGATTATAATGTGCATGAAATGATTTAAAAACACATTTATGACATCTATAATCCTTATTACCACGTTTTTAATCCATAATCTTTTCATGCGTGGAGGAGAAGTACAAGAAAATGGCCTAAAAAATGCCCTTTTCAAGCATGTTTGTAGGTGTTTGAATGAGTAATGTATTTTTGAATAGTTGGAGAGGTATATAAAGATTGGGTATAGGTATAATGACCTCCAAAAATCCATTATATAGATCTCCATGGTGATATGACAGGTTCAAGTCTCTATACCAATCCAAGATGAAGGCTTTCCTTGCTTGCATTGAGAGGTTGAAGTGGCAGACCTTCATAAGGTCATAATTGGCATCAAACCACTTCATGACATTCATGTAGGCATATAATTAAATATTTTAAAGGATATATATGTTTTATATATGCTCATTATAATGACTATAGGCAATTTTGAGAGCCTATTCACAGGCAATCTACTAGTCATGTTATTGAGGACACTCAAAGAAGCATAATAGGACTCTATCAACTATGCAAGCTTGCCTCAAGATTTAAAATGATCTTGAAGACTCATAAAAATATATAATACACCTACAACACTAGTGTGGAGGTCATGGAACATGGAAAATAGTACATACAACCCTCTCCAAACTCCTTGCAGAGCTTTATGAAGACCTAATTGACAACAAATCAACTGAAATATGACATATAATATCAGACAAAGGTTGCATGATCTTCTAAAAGACCTAAATGGAGTTGAAAATATTGTTGTGACAATATTCAATGAAAGAAAAGACCTTGTATGAGTGATAGGCTTGCCTCATCATATGCTTTTGGGTCAAACAAACTTTGACATGAAGTTACAGGGTCTAATGATTAAGAGCACAATATGAAGAGGTATAAGTCTTAAATTTCATTCTCACGAAGATGAGAGATGCAATGCAAGAGCCAATAATGGTGTATAAATATGCCAAGGAGGTCAAATAAGCCATGTGTTAAGATAGCAACTTGTAACCCTTCAATCAAGAAAATACAATTTCAAGAGAGAAAGGATGAATCATAGGAGATGAAGAGCCACTTCTATGCCACCTCTCATGAGGCCATAATCAAGACAAGCCAACACATGTTGAATATGAATGATAGGATTATTTTTTCCACCTTCTATTGGCATTATAATTGGTTTCATGATAGATGACAATTATAATAGGCTTCTTACACGTCCCCTTCTCTCTCTCTTCTCCATTCTTTTATATATACCACCAAAAATGACATTGTAAAGGCTCCTTCAAGTTAGTATGGAAAAGACTTGTTAAAATTGATACCTATTCTTGATTTTGAAGTGAATTCAAACTTTTTTTTGGCCTTATTCACTCACATTTAGTGTGTTCATGGTGAATTGTTGATGAATGATAGTGTTGATGTTCAATCTACTTGCATTTGTCATCTTCATTCTTGCCTATTTGTGAGTAAGTTATCTTATTACAGGTCATATGGTGTGTATCAAGTGGTTATAAAAATATTAAGTGTGGAAAACCTTCATTAGTGCCTCATTCTAGGCCTCTTCATTGTCCCTCTTAGTTGATGTATCAACAGCAACTTCCATATTGAAATACTTATGCTAAAAAACTATTTTAAGTTGTGTGATTGTATTCAACCTTCTTTTAGATTTATTGCCAACTCATAGACCATAGGAGGAGACCTATAATTTGGTGCATCACCCTTTTTTCTATTTTTTTTTAGCTTTCTCTTTTCCTTTTCATTGTAGTTTGAGTAGGTGTAGTGATAGTACAGGTTTAGCATCAAGGGATCAAGACGTCTCTAAAGGTTTCATTTAGTCATAGGCCACCCACAGCCTTTAAGAGTTTCTATTGTGTCAATTGAGTAAGGAGACCTGAAACAACTCCTCAAAGGGTGCAACTCAAAGTGACAATAATTTCTAGTATACCTGATGGGACCCCAAATCAAGAAGATTGCTCAAGATTGATGCTAGTCTTGACATACTTGTAACTATTATATCATCCACATTTAGCATCTGGTAACTCCAATAAGATTTCAAGTATCCTGGTTGCAAGACTAGTGTCTAGTTTTCATGCCAAAGATAACTACAAAACCCTCTGCTAAAGGTACTCCTTTTGAGTTTTTAGAATTAACTTATCATCCAACTAAGAAAAACATATTTGCTACTACACACCCTTATCCAGAAAGGTATTTTTTTGTTGTTGCAAATCTATCTATAATTTTTTTAATCTACCTCCAATTTTCAAGATGATAGTTCCTAGAAATCAAGATTTTTTCTTTTCAATGGTGGAAATCTCTACTCCTAGTTCAATATGATGATATCTCTATTGTTTCCCTTAAAATTATCTCACACTTCACTGTAGAGGATTCCACTACTCTTATTGAGTATATAAGAGGCATTGCTAATATTTGTTTTGTACATCATGTGATACAAGAGAATGTGGTGATCAAATTGCTAGCCACTTCATTCAAAGGGAAGGCTCTTCAATGGTATAGAGGCTTGAGTCCTAATTCTATTACTATTTGAGATGAATTGGTAGAACAATTATGTAAGCATTTTGAGGATAAGAGTGATCACTTGTCCTTGGCGGAGAAATTGCTTACTATAAAGAGGGTTCCTTAAGAATTCATGGTTGATTTCAACTATATGTTTCAAAATACTTGGGATAAGATCCCAGCCATAGTCAAACCCACTGCAAACTATTCATTCTTTTACTATTTGAGGGATTTGAATAATGACGTAGAAATAACAATTCAATCAATGGGAAGAAACACATTGCTTGATGTATATGAGGTGGAAATAAGGGATGAGAATTGTCTTATCCAATATGGTAAGATTCCTCTAAGGCCTCTTATGCCTTTGTTTCAATAATTGTTGCCCCCTACTCCTTATACACCTCTTGCATTGCCCACATTGGCTCCTATTCCTTCACCAAATAATCAAGAAAAGGTTGTCTCTACTCCTAATGACTTACATGAAGTCAAGACTCTTATAAAAGGTTTTGGCAATGAAATTGTAAACATCAAGAGGAATCAAAATCAGCACTACAAGCCTTGGAAGCCCCACAACCAATTTAAGTAGGTCAATAGACCTCCTTTCTAAGGTAACTATCAAGGTCAAGGACAAATCACCAATGCTAAGACTTACACTATCTATAACTAAAATGTTGATAGCTCTTCAAATGTTATTGTTCCATCTCAAAAAAACCTAGTCCAAGATCAGTCATGGTGCCTTCCTTATGACCAGACTCTCAAAATCAAATTATGTACTCCAATGGTATGCCCAATCAAGCACCCATGGTGGAAGGTGCTCAAGCTCCTCAAAGTGTTCAAGTTTATCAAGGTAATCAATATTATCAAACTCCACAAGTTGAGATGACACCACAAGGAGAAACTAATAAAGGGAAAGTGGAACATGATTTCACATTTGTTAATTGGAAAGAAAGAGGTTATTGTGCAATGAATCAGTTTGAAGGTATGAATAACATTGATACTCTTGTGGAAGCTAACATAAGGGCTAAAAAGAGATCAATATAAGGTGATCAAGAGGTAAGTTAAGTAACTATTCCACCTTCTAAAGTGTCTCAAGGAAAAAAAAGGCCTAATGCATCCCCTAAAGTTTAAGAAATATAGAAAAAAATAGAATGTGAGAGCTACTCCTTTACCTCGATCTTCACAAGCTCAAGATAGTGTTGTTTTTCCTAAAGGACAGCCAAAGGTTGTTAGTTCTTTTATCAACATTGTTGATCTAATGAAGAAGGCACATGTAAACATCCCCCTATGGGAGACATTGGCCATTCCTAGGCAAAAATATCTACTTCAAGAAGAACTATCTAATCTCAACCTTGTAGTTGGATCAGTAATGAAAGAGAGAGTAGTACTCATGAATAAAACTTAGTCTAAAGGAGAGAAACAAGTCAAAAGTGATAAAAATCCTAATTTATATATTTATCTCATTATAGGTGAGTATTTGGTTCACAATTGTATGATTGATAGTGGTGCTAGTAACTCTATAATACTTGAACAAGTGGTTGATAAGCTAGGTTTAAAATATGAGCCAATTACCAAAAGAATGTTGAAATTTGATGGGACAACCACCAAGACTATAGGTATTATCAAAGGTCTAAATTTTAATTTTTTTTCTTACCCTACTTTTTCTATTCCTCAAGATGTTGTTGTAATAGACCTACCACCCCACTTTGCCCTATGTTTATCTAAGGAATTCACAACCAAGATTGGGGGATATTTATCATCAGATTGGTCTTACATGGTTTTTAGGACTAGGTATGGCACCAAAGTCAAGATAGAATTAGAAACAATTTCTAAGGGTCATATAGATCCTTATGTGCCTAAGGTCTCCAATGTTCATTGCACTATTCTTGATGAAGGAGCTCTCCATATTGACTGGGAACCATTTGTTTCTATTGAAGGCATACTTGATCTTTTTCTTGATGAATGGGAATATGAATACCATGAACATGATCCATATATGTTCATGGAAGAATCAGGCCTAGGAGTGTATTGATTACATGAGGAAGGTTATTTCATTACATAGTTAGTCAGGCCTAGTGAGCCCATGTATGGTCTATGGTAGCTATTATTTGATGGATCAAGGAGAAATATTAGTGTAGGAGGTGGTGCAATGTTGGTGTCTCCTTCCAAAGAAAGGTATTATACCAATTTCAGATTTCAATTCAGTTGTACTTTCAATGTATCAGAGTATGAAGCACTTATATATGGCCTTCAATGGGTTAAGAAAAGAGGAGTGAAGTTTTTACAAGTATTTGGTGATAGTGAGTTAATTGTTCATTAAGTGAAAGGTTAAAATATAACAAATAAATCCTTGTTAAAGTCCTAAAAACATAGGGTGTGGGATCTTATGGAATGTTTTGAGGCCTTTTAACATATAAGTCATTCCAAGAGAGGAAAATAAACATGTTGATAGGTTGGCTATAGTTTGAACTCAATTTGTTATCCTCATTGATGTCAAGAACTCAAGATGTCAACCACATGTCAAGGTAGTAGTAAGACCTTCAATTCATGATAATAATGTTAACTGGTAAGTCTTTGATAGTGACAAATAGATGACATGCTTTCTCCAAGAAGCGGATGAGTTCTCTTCAAGAAACTAGTCCCAGTTACAACAACAATATGATGACCAAATTGTGCAACTAAGGTCAAACAAACTTATTAAATGCCTAATGACACTTGAAATCATTTTCAATGATGATGATCAAATGAATAAAGAGAAGATAAAAATATATACCAAGAAAGAGAATTATGAGAGGCTCATCATCTTAAAAGACAAAATTTTAGCACTTGGAAAGGTATGTAACAAGGAAGAGAGACTTTCATTCATTGAGTTATGCAAAGAGTTTGCTGATGTATTTTATTGGGAGTATAGTGATCTAAAAGGTTTCGATCCTAGCCTAGCTCAAAACACTACAAAGCTAGATGTAAATACCAAACTAATGAGGCAAATACAAAGGCTTATCAACCCAAAAATAGATCCCCTAATGAGAAAATAATTAACTAAGTTGATAGAGTCTAGCATCATATTCCCCATCAAGAACTCATCTTGGATTGCCAATTTAGTCCCTGTAAAGAATAATAATGGAGAGATAAGATTGCATGTGGATTTTAAGGACTTAAATAGAGTTTCATTGAAGGATTATCTTTTTCCTTCCATGGAACAAATCTTGTAGACGTTAGCAAGTTTTGAATGTTTCTCTCTCCTTGATGGCTATTCATGGTACAATTTGATTTTGGTGCAAGAAGAAGACTGATATAAGACAAATTTCACCATAAAATAGGGAACATATGCATATATGAAGAATCATTTTGGGTTCTTTATGTAGAAGCACCAAACATATAAACACCATTTTGTGTTGTTAAGGTGAAATGTCCTAATTAAGAGTCATAGTTGGTCTATTTGAGGATGTAAGTGTGTGTGAGGGACCTTCTAAGGTCCATTTGTGTCTTTTAGGTCATTTGGAGTATTCAAGAGTCCTAGGAGTGAGTTTTGTGTGTATTAGGAGTTTTCCCTCCAAAAGTGTAAATTTGAAAATTTAAATATGTGAACTAAACCAAGGAGGATCATAAGCATGGTTTGAAGTGGTTAGGTGAGTAAAGTTGGTTCAAGGGGTCCAAGGAGTCATGTTAAGCATGTTTTTAAGTCATTTTGATGTCTAGTCCTTAAGGTGATGAAAACTAAAGAATCATGTTAATAAAAGTAACCATCCTTTTTACATTGGGTTGACCACCTTGAGAAAGTCTTGTCTTGTAACCACCCAAACCAACATAGAAGTTGGATGGAAAAGAATTTGGAGTTAGTTGTATCATGGGAGAATGTGACAGAGATAGGAGAGAGAAAGAGCTCCAAAAAAGATAGTTAGGGAGCAATGTAGAGAAGATGGTAAAAACCACTCAAGAAGGTGATCAAGTCCTTTCATGGATTGTACATGTAATGATGGTTGATCCACACGAATAAATAAAGGTGTTTTGATTATATTTTACTCTCCTTTGATAAGCATATAAACTATTCTTGTTTATAGATTATCCTTGAAGTCCCTTGAGACCATGATCATATTAGCATATGTGTATAGTTATAGGTTAGAAAAGGGACTGTCGTTTATAGTCAAATTAAAAGAAGATGATAATGGAGTTAATAAAGGTAAGTGTTCTTAAGAGATAGATTATGATTTTGTGATTGAAGTGATGGTATGAAGATAGTATATGGTTAGTGGGAATGTATAGTACTAGGGTTGAACACAAACTTAATGATAAATATAATACACTGTCCATTCTAATGAAGGATTTTTGCTTACATAACCAACCTCATTTCATTCAGTCAGACTATGAAGAAGACATAATTTATGGTTGAAAGAGTGTTTAGTTATGGAAATGGTTGAGTCATGATAAGATTGTAAGGGAACTATTGACCATTTCCCCCTAGGCCAAAATGGGTTAACCTCGTATAGTCAAAATATTGTATAAAGGCTTTTTATAATGTCATATGGTATGTTGTTGTTCATTTGATGTCATGACATATGCCATTCTACATTTGGTCATAGTCTAGCTTAGTCTTTGTGCCATTTGGTGCCTTAGGGGTCATTTTAGAGTCATATATGCAAGTGGTAGGTCTTCATGGTGATCAATGCAAGATAGGATCATAGATGGGTTTGCACAAGCCATAAAGAGTTCATTCAAAGCTACAAAAGTTTAAAAACAAGCTTTGTGAAGCCAAACCCTCATCAATACATCATGAAGAACTAAACTAGACCAGTTCACTTGGACATTTTATAAATATGCTCATAAAGCCTCATATGACCATCAAACCACACACGATCAATGTCCTTAGTGCTAATATCATTCTCTACAAGTTTCATATCTCAATGAGTTTTTTATATCAAGATCTAAGCCTTCAAAGTTTAGCTTGTTGAGTCTAAAGGCCCAGGTCATCCAAGACGTCATGCAAAAATGAATGAATCAATTCACTTGTGCATTTAATAAATGCACCTTAAAAATCCATGTGATCTAAAGGGTTGCATTGTCATGGAGTTTTTAATGCCAAGATCATCCTCTAAAAGTTTCATGCGATTTCTAGCTCAAGTTATGGAGTTTCAAAATTGGACGTATAGAGTAAGATGTTCATGTGAGTGTCAAATTTCATACATGGTATAAATCCATTGGAGTTCAAAGTGTGATGGTCGCACAGATGTCATTGAAGATTATGTAAACATATTTGATGGTTTTACATATGTCTAAATAAATTTTGGGAAAAAATTATTATAGCTTAAATTGGATAGGCATGTAGACGTCAAATACGATCATGCAAATGTCAAATTTGATCTCTTAAAGTAGCCATTTGTTTTCAAAAAGTGGGTATTAGCAAATCTAATGGTCAACATTGCATCATACATCTTGAAATTATGGTGCACAATGAGTCAAAAGGTCAAGGAGGTCGAGAGGCCACCATGTGGTGTAAGCACATAAGGTCAAGGAGGTCAAGAGGCCAACATTGGATCCTAAGTACAAATGTGAGATTGCGAAGTGTCACTAGCTCAGATAGAGTTGATAGGTCAAGGACAGATCTAAGGGCTCATGTTAACTCATTAACTTGTATCATGGAGATCAGATGGTGTGAGCAAATATCAATAAGTCAATGATCTAAGTCATAGTCGATAACTAATGAAATTAAAGGTCAAGAAGCTAAGGGACTTCTTAGAGATCAAACACATGACCAAGGTCAAACCAGGGCAAGATTTTCAAAGGACACATGCTACCATTGAATCTCAATTAAACACCATGAAAAAGACATAATGATACAACCAAGGTTCAAGAACATAAAGGGAACACCACTAAAGCTTAATATGGACCTTTGGCTCGAGGGTTTGTGCCATGCAAGGTTCATTCTATGACTATGTTCACCACTGTTAGAATAAGGACTTGTGTACATGATGAGTTCTCAGTTTCTATGGATGCTTGAAGGAAAAATTGGGTCTATTTGGACCTAATAAGAAAACTAATAGTCTGAGATTGGTTTTCCATCTAAAATGGACCTATGAACATGGGGGTGAGTTCAAGCATGTCCCAGTTTGGACAAGAGCTAGCATTTTAAAGGATACCATAAAGGTATACACGTAAACTCCAACAACTTCATCAACAAAACTAGTTGCATGGAAGGGACCCTTCTATCCACTTTTGCATGCCATGAAAAACTAGTTAGGAGTAGTTAACAATAAGACAAAGCTCTAACAAATTGATCTGATGGTTGTAACCGCATTGATGCTAAGACCTAGCTCAGAACAACTTGATCTCACTATTGTAACCATTAGGGAGCTTCAATGAAGGAATAATGTAATTGTGAAATAGACTGTAGTGATTTGCATCAATTAGGAAGCTTGAATGAGCATAATTATAGAAGCAATTGTAACTATGGTTCAAATGAAGCTGAACTCATTTGATTCCCCTTTGGACTTATCTTTTCCCAATTCACTCTCAAATGTTATAAGTATATACCATTTTGGCCTTTGTAAATAATTCCACTCCATGTATGGCAAAGCCCTACTGGAATGATGTCATATTTTACCTTTGAACATTAATTTAGATTTGATTTTAAGTTCCTGAATAATTGTCTAAGTGTGCAAGTGATGTATGGTGATGCAAAGTGATAATTCTCTATCCTTTCTTCCCTTATCCTTTCATGTTTGTGCAAGAGTTCCTATTCTAATAGGTATATGAAGTGTTATCAAGTTTATGAGCCTATATTTTAAGTGTAAAATGAGACTTATTGTCTACAAATAGCCCATGGTTCACTTACCTTGGATAACTCTCATGCATCTTACCTCCATATTGAAATACTCATGTTAGAGTCCATATGACTTGGAAGTTAGTTTGTGTGCCTTGTTTCTTAGTGCAAGAAAGTATGATGGTCATATGGAATACATATTGGTGTATCACCCCCTTATATTAGGTTCATTTCATGCAACTCTTAACTCTTTTCCCCATAAACAACTAGTTAAGTAGGTGTGAGCATTTCAAGATACATTTAGGGAGCCAGCCCTTAAATCTAGAGGCTCATTTCCAATATAGGTACACCCACATACCTAAAAATATTCCCATGTTGCCCAAATATGGAATAATATTGAACAAATTCTTCTAGGATGCAAGATTTGGTGACAATAGGAACCACTCTGAAGGTTGTCCTTGTGAAGTTTGAACCTCTTGTATGTAGATAGACCCTGTGACACAGTCAAGAAACCCCTACTTGTATGGTCAAATACTAAAGGAAATAGAGTAATAATTAAATAAATGAGTAGTTTTTGGTTTGATGAAGCATTGGAATGAGGAAAGGTGAATAAGTATAAAAAATAACCCCTAATGTAATCTAGAAACCTATTGAATCCAAATAGACCCTTGTTGCATAAGTTCATACCTTGTTTGCACAATCCAAGACAAGGAGTATATGAATATGAGAAGTGGCATGGAGAATGAGTTGATTAAGTCATATTATGATTTTAAATGAGACTAAGGTCCTGAGATTGACAATTGGGAAGTGTTTGTAACTATTTGAATGTATATAGCTCCACAAACCCGTGCACAGTCAACTGAAGGTAAGTAAAATTCTATTTTTTGTTGTCCATAGGCTTTAAAGAAATTGAAATAGGTTGATAAAATATTGGGAAAGTTGTATCTGGTCAAAATAGACCTGGATATGGTCTTTAATTCCTTTGAAATGTCCTAAAATTCAAGAAAATGAATTTAGAAGCCTCTCGGCCTCTATAGACAACCACCTAGGGTTTCCAAACCAAAAACCCTATAACTTTCATTATAAATGATGGGATTTCATGAAAATTAATAATATGTCATATTTTTTATGTGTGAAAAAGGATTTAAGAGTTTTTTTTATTGAGTTATAGGTCTGTACAGTATGGAACCAATACCGTGCGTGTGCAATGAGGGCTAATAAACCTAATTGGGAAGATGATAACAAAGGAAATATTATCTAAACATGGAATTAGACATTTAAAATTTATAAGGACTCGTAACAAGATAGAGGGTGGTGAAAAATGTCATTAGTTTATCAAATATATTCCATACCTATCCATACAAAGAGGAACATCCCAAAAATGGCTACAAGGGGCATGGTGAGACTAAGAGGTTGAAGAATGAAAATGCATGATAGGGTGTGATTGAGTGGTTTTAATGGGTTAAGATAATTTTAATGTGATCATGAAAGATCAACCATAATATTAGAATGTCTTCATAAGACCCAAGTCAAGATTTAGTGCTCCGAACCTTGACTAGTGAGCTGTGTGAGTGGGAAGAGTGAGTTGAGTGAATTGAAAAGTAATAGCGAATGAATGAATGAATGGAATGAAGTGAGTTGAGTGATTTAATGAATGAAGGGTCAAATGATAGGGATATATGACTCCATAGTGTTTGATAACATGATAATATCAAAGGAGGTACAAAGCATAGTGACAAGTATAAAGACATAGATTGAAGACTAAACCTTGAGAACAAAACATTCAAATGAGATCATTGCAAGATCATATTCAGGAGTAGATGATGATTTGGAGACTTTTTCAAAGTACCTCTGCATCATTTGTCCAATTTTGGAGCTACATTCCAAAGATCCATGGACATGGCATTTCAAGATTTGATAAATGAGATAGTGTTGATTTATCTTGATGACATCATGGTGTTCTCTAAGGAGGCAAATGATCATTTGATTCATATTAGAAATTTTTTTGAGAGATGTATTTATTTTGGGGTCTATTTAAATCTAAAAATTACTTATTTATAATACATGAATTCAAAATCTTGGGCCACATTGTCTCCAAGAAAGGTCTCTCCATAGATCCTGAAAAGGTAAGTGTTATCTTATCTTTGTCATTGCCTATGATCAATAAGGGGTTGAAAAGTTTATTTAGGAAAATAAACTTCATTAGGAGATTCATATCTGATTTTTATAATCTTGTCAAGCCTCTAACATCCATGTTGAATAATAATCATGCTTTTAGTTGGACTAGAGAAAGAAGGGATAGTTTTAGTGCTATCAAACTAGCCATAGCTCAAGCTCTAACACTTGAAAACCCTATTTTAAAAAATGATTTCACCTTGTATGATTTGGTAAATGATGAAGTCATATCATCCATGTTGACAAAATCAAATGAGGAAGGTCTTGAACAACCCATTGATTTTTTCAGCCAAGGGTTAGAATACTATGAGGTAAGATACACTTTTGTAGAGAAGTGAGTGCTTGCTATTATAATAAGCCTTAAAAAATTGAGGCATATGCTATTTAACAACAAGGTAAATGTGATGGTGTATCATCCAATAATCAAATTATTCATTTTGAGTAGGGATTTGAATGAGATAATATTTGGTTGGATCACCGAAGTCATGGAATATGATATGGATATTAGGATTTCCAAATTGGTTAGAGATAAGGAATTGTATGAGAAATTAGAATAATACTTGAAAGAGAAAAAAGATGTTTTATCACTCTAAGAGGACACTCAAATAGTTTTACCTCCATTTACCATGAGTTGTTCACAAGACATGGTCAAATTCTTTCAAACAGGTGAGTGTCTATTAGGCCTAGACAAGGCTAAAAGGAGACATTTAAGATTACAATCCATCCAATATTCTCTTGTAGATGGAATAATATTTATAATGGATTTATCCTAAGGTTTGTAGAGGCTGATCAATTTGAGAGAGTATTGGTAGAATTCCATGATGGGCCATTAGGTGGTCACTTTGCACAAAAAACCACAACATAAAAAGTGATGAAAGTTGATTATTATTGGCCTAAATTATTTAAGGACTTATATGCATGGGTGAGAAGTGTTAAAAGTGTGCTTTATTCATAGTAAAATAGAATATTTTATCCCTCCCTCTCCATCCCATTTAGGTAGATCAACATTTCATACAACGGGGATTAGATTTCATAGGTATGGTCAACCCTCCTTCAAGTGTTGGTTATGAGTGGGTGTTGACTGTAACTAAATATATTATTAGATGGGAAAAGGTTGTATCTCTCTAGGAAGCTAATGAAACTAATGTGCTATGGAGGAACCAAATTTATGGTACCTTCTACACTTATCTCAGATAATGCAATGGCTTTCCTTGGTACTAGGATAAGTGAGAGGGATGTGAAGCATGTAATCCACCTAAGTACATCATCAAAATACTATCCTTGAGGGAATGGACTAGTAGAGTCAAAAAATAATAATCTAATCAGAGTTATCAAGAGGACCATGGAGGAAACTCAAAGAGCATGGCACACAAAATTGAAGACAGTCTTATGGGATGATATGATTACTCTTAAAAGAACAATTTGAAACTCCGCTTACATGCTTATCTATGGAAAATAATCTAATCTGCCGATATCCCTTGAGTTACCATCTATAAAGCTTACACATCAGCTTGAGATGATGGAGAATGCTACCACAGAGATTAGATTAGCCAAATTGATGGAGTTAGAAGAAACAAGATATCATGCCATGCATACTATGGAGTCTCACCAAGATCAAACCAAGTGTACTTTGACAAGAGATCTATTCCAAGAAAATTACAAGAAGGTGACCTTGTAATAAAATGGGATGAAGATAGGGCCAAGCCTAGAAGATACACAAAGTATGATACTTTATGGAGTAAGCCCTATGCCATCACTCATTGAAAGCAACACAATGCTTTTCAACTCTAAAATTTGAATGGAAAAGAAGTACATATCCCACTCAATGGGATACACCTTAAACATTAATATTATAGTCATTATTTCCTCTTGTATATATTAGATTAGTATTTGCTTTATCCAAGTGCTTCTAGAACATGTTTGCTTTGTTGTGTGTGTCCCTTGCCTTGTTGTGTGTGTGTGTCTTTTTTTTGCTGGTGTGTTTGGAAGGTATTTTAAGTTTTCAGTTTGTTTCAAAATCTATGTCATGTTCAAGTTTAGTTTTGTCTCATAGAGAAGTAGTGTCTAGTGACTCCATGCCCAATGGGTTGTCTAAGGCCACTAGTTTAGATGTTTATTAGGCAAACTATTCTATGAGGTCACCAAAAATATTAGCTAATCAACCACCCTTGCCCAATGTATGTTCAAAACTAGGTAATTGAGTCATCTAACATTGTAAATGGTATTGTTGATAGTCATGTCTTGGTGTTGTATGTCATTTCAAAGTATAAACAAGGTCTTATTAAGATGATAGGGTCTATGGTGTGTGACTTATCCAATTAGTTTTATTACATGATCTTTAAAGAGGTATTTTTTAATGTAGTTTAACAAAGTTTAAGGTAACTTGGAAATATTAAGGTTAGTTTGTGAAAGTCAAGGTATAAGTGATGCATGGTGAAAATAATGAAGTGGTGATAGTACAAGAAAGCATGGTGTTCCATAGTGGATAGTAGACTAGGAGATAAGCTAATGAAGTATCAACATTGGCTTTTCAATTACTTTGGAAAGATTAAGATGTTTTTTTAAAGATTAAGGTTTCATTTGTCTTGTTATATTACGTGTTGCAATATTGTAGTGTAGCCCCTTGAGGAAACATCATGTGTGAAGGTAAAATATCATGAATAGAGGTCAAATAGGTTTTTTTAGAATCATTTGACAGTTGTTGAAGAGAATATTATATCTCTTTTTTCTATACACTTGGTCAAGGTGTCAAAATAATTCTTTTCCAACATACACTCACCTTGAAAAACTACTTTGCTCATTGTTCTAATGTCCAAACACAGTATGATGTAAGAAATGGTAGGGAAAGGAGATAAATAGATGCTTGATGTGTTACACTATTTTTTAAAAATCCAAGAGGAATTATATTGGCATCTACTTCACAAATTTAGCAAGGTATATTGATAGAATAAGCAAGTTTTTTGATGAAGGTAGGTCCAAAAGTGAATATAAAACCAAAAGCTTGATCAAGGAGTCTCATTGAAAGGGTTTTCAAAATAATTATGGTATTATAATATATATACAACCTCCTCAAACCTCAACAAGATTAAAACCATGTAGGTAGATAAGTTTCAAGTCTAAAAAAGGCAAAAAATTGTTCAAGTTTTCTATTAGGTTACTTGCAAGATAAGAAGGCTCATTTTAATAATGTTGGTTCATAAAGGAGGAGATGTTTTAGAAAAAATGTAATTATGGGATGTTTACCACATATATTCCCTTAAAATATATAAAAATATTTTTTGAATTGGGGGGATGAGCTTTATGAGCCATTGTTAACAAGTTAGATGCCTCTTAAACCCTACTAAATCCCAATATCATGATTTTACTCTTGAAATGACATGTATGTGTTTTATGAATGAATGGAAATGGTTTTAAAGTGTCTATTAGAGGTATAAATTTCCATTAAATATCAAACTTAATACAATTTCCTAGTGACCATGGTTGTACTAATAGGGAATCTCATGGTTTTACTAGTTTTGACATGATATACAAGGTTTCTTGGGGTTGTGAGGTGTTTTAAAACATAAGGGTGATTGAAATCAGGTTCAAAAAATATATATAACCTTAAAAAATCTAATTATCCTTACCACACCATCTCCAAGCAACATCCAATGCATGAATGAGAAAAATGTGAAGGTACAAGTTTGCAGGGTTTGAGAAGGTGCAAGTTTTAGAGTTGTTTGATACTATTGAGAGGTTTTGGGATTATGAAAGAAGAAAAATCACATGATATTAAATTTTAACAATTACCCACACCCCATTACATGTTTACAAAAACTTTCATTCATCCCCAAATTGATATTCAAGTGTTGGTTCAACATATAGGCCTCAAATGGAAGAAACATAGTTTTGTAGGCGAGAAAATTTTATGTTTAGGAAGCAATACATATGAAATATAGTTTGAAACACTTAAGGAGAAGTTTATAGTAAAATAAAAGAATATAAAAGTTGGAAAAATATTCATGATCATATTTGATATAAAGTTGTAGGTGACAGGCTTAAGGCCATTAATATAATATTCTTGAATAGGGTTTCAAGTGTGGAAAAATAGGTAACAGACCTATGACAAAAGGATATATATTAAATGAATTATTTATATTTTAAATCTTATGATCAACCTCAAATAAGTTCCCAAAACTCTTTCAATATCATTCATGGTCAAAATGGCAAAAGAGAAATGTAGTCATGCATGAACAAGTGGACCATGTAAGTCTACAGGTTTGAAATGAAAGGTTCTTGGTAAAACCTATGTATTTTATCATTAAAAAAGATATTAAATCAAGTGAAATATACTTTAAATTTTCTCAAATATAATTCAAGGTCATAATAAGTATGGTATTTCAACTCTATAACAAGTTTGAATGGGTTTGGAGCCTATAATGCACATGTACAAGCCTGCACACTAAAATATGTGAAGAATATGTAATTTTTGTGTTGATATTGAATCCTAAAGGATATTCACGATGTTAATGACACTATATAAAGTCTATATAGTGATTTTATCCTTTTAATTATAATTAAATATTAAAATATGGCAATTAGGGTCAAAATCCCTAAACTATCAAGAAACCCTTGACATGGGCCAAAGCAAGTGATAAGAGGTTAAAGGGGTCAAATAATTTGTTAGAAAATTAAAAAAAAACCATGGGGAATTTAATAGGAATTCACAAAAAAAAAAAAAAAACATGAAAAAGGATTTTTTTTTCAAAACATGCATCTCGAATAGGCATTTATAGGCTTGCAAGCTTGAGAAGGTAAACTTTATCACATGGTACGTTGGATGAGAAGATGAATGGGGTAGAATGGAATTAGGTTATGTTATTAAGTTTTTTATACTCCAACTTCATGTAATTTTTCAGTCCATTAAGGGGCTCAACTCTATGAACAATTGTTAAGAAGATTGGAGACCTAAAACTACCTTTTGTGCTCTCAAAGAGCTCGATGACTGTGTATGTATCCAAATGGAATAAAATGTGAATGAAGTAATTTTAAAACACCTTGATGACATATTTAATCCTCATAAACACCTTTTGAAGCTCTAATATTGGCATGTATGGAGAAGAAGTACAAGAAAATGGCCTAGAGACTGTGTTTTTCAAGCCTATTTATAGGTGTTTAAATGAGTAAGATCTTCTTGACCAATTGGAGAGGTATATAAAGCTTTTGTAGATCTATAATGACCTCAAAAAATACATTATAGATGTCCCCATGGTGATATAATATGTTTCAAGTCTCTAAACCAAGCCAAGATGAAGACTTTCCTTGCTTGCATTGAGAGGTTGAAGTGGCAGACCTTCCTAAGGTCATAAATGACATCAAGACACTTTTTGAAATCCATGTAGGCATATAATGACATGTTTGGAAGGATATAAAATTTGTATACAAGTTCATTTTAATGACTATAGGCATTTTTGAGAGCCTATTCATAGGCAATCCACTAGTCATGTTGTTGAAGACACTCAAAGAAACATAATAGGACTCTATCAAATATTCAAGATTGCCGCAATAATGAACGTTATCTTGAAGAATCATAAAAAGATATAATACACCTACAAAACTAGTGTGGAGGTCATGAAACATGGACAAGAGTACATACAACCCTCTCCAAAGTCCTTGCAAAGCTTTATGAAGACCTAATGGACAATAAATCAATTCAAAGATGATCTATAAGATTGGACAGAGGTTGTATGATCTTCTACAAGACCTACATGGATTTAAAAATATTGTTATGATAATATTTAAGAAAAGAATAAACCTTGTATAAGTGATAGGCTTGCCTTCATCACATACTTGTGGGTCAAATAAACTTTGACATGAAGTTGTAGGTTCTAATGACTAAGAGCACAATATGAAGAGGTCTAAGTCTTAAGTTTCATTCTCACCAAGATGAGAGATGGATTTAAAGATCCAAAAATGGTGTAGAAATATGCCAAGGAGGTAAATTAGTCCATGTGTCAAGATATCAACTTGTAACTCCTCAATCAAGAAAGTAGTTTCAAGAGAGAAAGGATGAGTCATAGGACATGAAGAGCCACTTCTACATCACCTCTCATGAGGCCATCATCAAGCCAAGACAACACATGTTGAAGATGAATTATAGGACTATTTTTTCCACCTTCTATGGGAATTGTAATTTGTTTCATGATAGATGATAGTCATAATAGGCTTCTTACACATCCCCTTCTATATCTATTCTCCATTATTCTATATATACTCTTGAAAAGGACATTGGAAAGGATCCTCCAAGTTAGTATGGAAAATCCTTGCTAAAATTGATACTTGTTGCTTTTGAAGTGAATGCAAACTAATTTTTTGGCATTTTTCATCTCATATTTAATGTGTTCATGGTGAATTTTTGATGAATGATAGTGTTGATGTTCAATCTCCTTGCGTTTGTCCTCTTCATTTTTGCCTATTTGTGAGTACATTATCTTCTTGTAGGTCATATGGTGTGTATCAAGTGGTGACGAAAATGTTAAGTGTGAAAAAATTTCATTAGTGCCTCACTCTAGGCCTTTTGATTGTCTCTCTTAGTTGATGTATCAGCTTCAACTTACATATTAAAATACTTATGCTAGAGAACTATTTGAATTTGTGTGATTAGATTCAGTCTTGTTTTAGCTTTATTATTAACTCATAGACCATAGGAGGAGACCTACAATTTGGTGCATCACCCCTTTTTTCTATTTGTTTACAGATTTCTCTTTCTCTTTTCATTTCAGTTTGAATAGGTGTAGTGATAATATAGGTGTATCATCAAGGGATCCAACCCTCTCTAGAGGTTCTCTTTAGTCATAGGCCACATAAAATGTTAAAGAGTCCCCATTGTGTCAATTGAGTGAGGAGACTTGAAACACCTCCTTAAAGAGTGAAACTCAAAGTGATAACATTTTTGTTATACTATTGAAGTAGTTAAATTATAGAAGGGAGTTGCTATATGGTGTTAGGAGATAAGGATCCACATCTGAAAATAAATTTGAGTCACTCAGTAAGATGGGAATTGAAATTGGGATGTTTTAGTCATCAAGCGATAGACTTATAACTCTAAAATACCAAATATGAAACTACATATGCCCCTCTGCACCTAATATGTAGTGGAAGTCCATTGCATCCATCATGATATCAAATAACACATAGCCTTGAAAATATGATGAGTAGTATATATGCCCCAATTTTTAGATTTGGGGCAAACTTGTGAATTTCATATATCAAATAAAGTGTAATTAAATGTAATATTATAACATAAAAATTGTATTATCTAATTTAATAGAAAATAATGATATAACATTTGAGATTTATGCACATAATATATTTCCCCATGTGAGATTAAGATATTATCAAAGTATGCTCATTTTTTAATATGGAATATGGTAATCACAATAAGATATATCATTTAATTTTGTCATAACAAAGAGATTTTAATACACATATATAGTTATAAAAATAATTAGCGAGGTAGAGATATTTTTTCCCAATGTTTGACTCCAATATATGTGTGATAAGGATCATAGAAAAATAAAAAATGTGCAAACATAGTGAATACATGATAAATAGCATCGAAACATAGTAAGAAAATAAACACAATGGATGCATGACAAGGATCATGTCAACATAACATGAACATAATCACAATGAACACATGCCTAACATAATATTTGTATATCATAAAAACCTTGTAGTATGGAAATCAAGTTATAAATAAATTGATATTTGAATATTGGATCATAAGTAACATATTAGTCTTAGCATTATTTAAGCATAATACATTAAGACAAGGAGTAACATGCACCATAAAAAGCTATTTTTTGGCTCCCATATTGCACTAGAAAATCATGTAACACAAAAAAATGTGAGACTCACATAAAAACCATTAATATGAATGATGTTAAAATACCTTCATTTCAAGGTGAAAAGGTGAAATTCCCCATACAAAATTGAATAAGGAGTTTCCCTATGCCTATGATGAGGTTGTAACAATGAATTTTTGTCTTGAAGAATTTGTATATATCTTTCAAATGAAATCAAAACCTTACATGGAAATGAAATATTTGTCTCTATCTATGTGCATTTGTGTTCCTTATAACACAAAGTGGACAAGTAAATATTCACTTAAGGAAAACTAAATAAACAACTCACAAGTAAATCCAATGTGAATTAACTCATATCAAGTCATCTCCAAAAAATATTTTCATTTCATATCATGGAATATTGCAAATCAGATTCACAAAATATGAGTGGTAAATGTAGGCACCTAATTATGATACCTTACTCTTTTTATATTAGGTCTTTTCCATGTTTTATTACACAGTTCATGTGCACACATTTGACTATTTTTCATACACAGTTTTCCCTATTTTGGGTCCCATATCATCATCCCCTGACTCATGTCTTCCTCATAACTTGACTTATGTTAAATTTAGCCCAATGATATTATATCCATTCAATCCAAACTATCTAAAAACCTACACATTGACTATTCATTTTCCTTTGTAAGGCCTTAGATAGTCCAAAAATTCCCAAAACATTGTTTCATGGTCTTTTCCTAGGAAACTTGCCTTACAATTAAATCGCCTCCCTCATTAAAATTGTTAATGACAAGAAAATATTTTTTTTAGGAAAGTAGTGCAATTAACTAGGGAAGAAGATTTTTTTAAAGATTACCTAGAAGAGGAGGCGAAACCCTATCTCTCACTTGGGTTGAGATTTAACTCATATGCAAAAGAGAACTACATTTACTTTGATTCAAAGTATGTGATATATATAGTTGCAACTCATCAATAGTTTTTTTGAGACAACTAACTTGCACACACTTTTTTTTTTGCAACATTGTTTAGGTATAGATCAAGACCAAAGGAGAAGCTAAACAATCAAATCTACCCATCAATTTTGAGAAAAAAATTTAGACTATTGTTCTTCATTAGTCTTCATAGTGACTCCATAAGTTTAAGGACATAAAATTGAGTGGAGTAAATAATTGAATACATGGTACTAAATTGACAAAATAAAAGTACAAAATTGATAGTGTGTTGTTTCTATCTAGTAGATAATCAACACTTTGTTAATTATGCCCATTTCATATGACAAAACTAGATGTGTAGGATGTCAAAATATTCATCTTCATATCCATATTTAAGTCTCATAATTCCATAATTTTTTGTAGGTGTGTCTATTTATATCTTTATTTCCATTTCTCTTTCTATTCTAATACATTGTCATTACTTGTTTATAGTCTAATTGTACTTCTAGTTACTATTTAGGCATGATTCAAGTTTGGTTATTGTTTGTAATTTTATTATGCTAAATTTATATTATGTCTTTATTTTAATTAGTTATGTGTATTTTATTTTTCATTAAATAAAAAATAGTTTTAACATTTTAGTGAACTCCTATGTGTTTTAACCTATCAACCTTAGGGTTTCTATGTTCTCTCTCCCTCTAGTTTTTTTTGATGTTTCAGATTTCATTTCATTTTTTGCTTCTTATTGAAATATCATTTTACATAGGCTTTTGTGTGTATATTTTAAACCTTATTTACATACGATGAATAATTATTTTGATTTAATGATTCAAAATGAAAAAAATAATTATCTTTATTATGATGCAGCTAATTCTATGAATGATTTGCCTCTTTTTATTCATGCTACTTTAGACAACAATAATAATGATTGGAATCATGTTGAATCTTATTATTATGCTAGTGGAGTTATAGATGAAAAACCAGGGCAACATAATTCAACCCTATTAGACCATGTGAAATTATGAAATGCTATAAGATTTTTATTGGAATATTATCATTGATGTTAATAAAATTGTCAACAAAAATACCAATAGAATTATCAATGAAAATGTCAACTAAATTGTCAATGGAATAATCAATGAAAATTTTAATGGAAATGTCAACAAAAATGTCAATAGATACATATTTTTTTGAATAGGTACCTAATGGATGGGATGCCTCCTTTGTGAAGAGCCTTTGAAGGCTATATAAGGTGGATAGAAGGTTGAGAAAGATGTGGAATTAATTATTTCTATCATTCAAGCATACGAACATTTTTTTGGAGAAGAAGAAGATGAGATTGAATTTGCCATCATTTATTGATGAAGCAACAATAGTAAGGTGGAAGATTGTTTTAGTAGAGGTCGATGCCTCATAAAGAAGATATTGTTGTCTCTTGCTAAGTTGGTGCTTAGCAATGGGGATTGGTATCTCTAGTAGGTTGGTGCCTATAAATTTTTTATTTGTGGGGATTGGTGTCTCTAGTGGGTTGGTGCCTACAAATTGTTTAGCGATGGGGATTGGTGTCTCTAGTAGGTTGGTGCATATAAATTTTGTAAGAAAAAAATTATTTGTGGTTGGATTTGGATAGTATATCTAAGCACTCTTTTTTTTTCATGATTTTCTCCTGAAAGGGTTTCCACATAAATCTTGTGTTATTTTTGTGTTCTTAATTGTTGATGTTGTGTGATTGATATTATTATGATTATCGATTTGACAAATTAAAATATTAACTTATAATTATTCACCCCATCTCAGTATAAGCATGTGTTAAAAAATTGGTATTAGAGAAAGTTCCTTCAAAAATAGTCTAACTATTAGAAGGTAGATCTCAAGAGCACACATGGCTGGTCAAGAAGGATTTTCCTCAAACAGGTATCCATTGTTTGATGGAATGAACTATGACTTGTAGGGCATAAATATGTGGACTTACCTAATGGATATTCAATTTGATATTTAGAAATTAGTTGTGAGTAGATATGTAGATCCATCATCTCCTCCAATAGATCCAATGGGAAATAAGGCAAGTGAAAATAATGCAAAAGTTATGAATGAATTTTTGTGTGGTCTATTAGAATAAGAGTTTGTCAAAGTAATGCACTATGAATTGGAAAAATATATTTGGTATAAACTAAATAACATCTATGAAGGAGATGATAAAGTAAATAAAGCTAAGATTCAAACACATAAAATACAATTCAAAAATTTAAAAATGAAGGACAAAGAAAACATTGTAGCCTATCTGCTTCATGTGGATGAAATTGTAAATACCATCAAAGGACTTGGTGAAAAAATTGAAGAGTCAATGATCATGAAAAAGGTGCTAAGGTCACTTCCCTTAAGATTTGATGAAAAAGTTTAAGACATTGAGGAAATGAAGGACTTGGATAAACTAACTATAGATGAATTGTATGGGATCCTTATGACATATGAAATGAAGACCGAAAAGGAGAAATAATATAAATGAGAGGAAGACTTCAAAGCTTCAAATAAAATGAAGAATAAAGATCCCAAGCCAAGTGACAGTTACAATAATGAATCAAATGAATAACAAGCTCATTTTGAGATGAAGCTGAAGAAAGGATCTAACAAGTACAAAGGTAAATTACCTTTTAAATGCTTTAATTATGGAAAGGTAGGACATTTTGTGGCCAAATTACCATATGAATAAAATAAAAATAGTGATGAGGAAGAAGAGAATAATATAAATAAAGGCCAAAAATAAGGAAAACCTAAGAAAAAGAAGAGATTTCACAATCACAAGAAAATCCTCTATTCCAAAGAGGAAAGTAGTTCATTCGAAGAGAGTTTCTCTTATAGAGATAGAGAAGAGATCTTATTCATGGAAATAGAAACAAAATATGATATCTTGGAAAGTGAAGACAAATAAAAATAAGGAAAGGAGTTAAAATGGGAAGAAGATGTCGAAGATGAAGGAGAGGTATATCTTAAAGAAGAACTCATTTGTGCCTTAAGCGAGATCAAGCAGCTTAAGAAAATAAATTTGAAGTAAAAATTGCAGATGCAAAAATATGAAAAAGAGGATTGTGATTCAAGATCAAAAATGTCCCAAGAACTTGAGGAATTAAAAATTATTATCATCAACCTCAAGATTTAACTTGAAGAAGCAAAAAATATTAAAGAGGAGGTATGAATCCAATTAAGCAAAGGAAGAAAATTGTGAGAGGTTAGCATTCGAGATTATCTCCTTAAGGAACTAGAGAAAACAACCATCAAATTGAATAAAAGCCTCAAAGTTGAAAAGAGTATTGAGATATTATATGATATCATAATTAGGTAAAGATTACCATTTATATAGACTATTTTTGGATACAAATAAAATCAAATGGCCAAGAAAGAAGAGCATAGAGAGCCACCAAAGAAGGCAAATGAGGAAAAGACAAAAAACTATATAGAAGTTCTCAAAATTCCTATCAACAAGAAGAAAGAGAATCAAGTCCCATAGAAAAAAAACACTCCTCTAAAAGATAACAAGGACAAATTCAAAAAGTACTTTCCTCCAAGGTAGGCACACATGACAAGGTTTCAAAACTCTTTCTTTGGGTATTTCTTTTCATGTAATCACTTTGGTCATAAATCAATAGATTTTAAGACTCATGCAAGACATTTTGGTCGGAACAAGAATAGAATTCCTTATGGGTTCTCAAATAAGAACTATAATTCATTTAATCCTTTAGTAGATTACAATGTAATATGCTATAAATGCAACAACTATGAACATACAACACATCTTGTAGAAGCAGTTTTATAAAACTTCATAGATAGAATAAAAAAGTGGAAGCCATGAGTAAACAAAAAGAAGAAACTTCAAAAGTATGGAAAAATAAGTAGGAACAAGAAAAGAAGGAGATATATATGCTTTTAAAAATTGAATTTCATGCACAAAAGGTATTACTAAGCTCATATGAAGTAAAAATACAAGGGGGAGCTAATCATTGCATGATATTTTAGCTCCATTGAAAATATAAATTAAAGGACGAAGTCTCACATAATATTAAAGAGAGAAAATGTATGGTTGGAGAGAAGAATGAGAAATATGATTGAGGTAATGTTGATGTCTATTAAATAACCACTTTTTCAAGATGTAGTTAAAATGCATGATCGATTGTTTGAATCACTAATCTTGTGTAATATTTTGAAATGCTCCAATCTTAGATAATAAGAGGTTGCATGCCTTTACTCTTGTATTTGAAGTCAGCAAGAAGTTTATTGAAGGAGCTAGATATTCATTGCCTATAATATTAGATGATAACATCTTAGAATGCCATTTATTGCATTTATGTTTGGCTCACCATAAGATTTCACAAGCACTATTTAGGAGGGTTTTAAATATTATTTAAATCAGAATTTCTAAGTAATAATACTTAAGTGTAAAGAGAAGCAATTTGCCTTAAGATTCAAGGGAAGTGGAAAAGAGGAGTTACCACTTGAGCAACTAGAGATAGTCCATATGGATGTAGATGATGTCAAAAAGCCCAGATTTGATCAAATTCAAGGAGAGAAAATGATAAAAGAAGTCCTTATGAATAAGGGTATTGAACAGTAAAAAGATAATCATTCAGTTTTGGTGATGTTGAAGAAGATGACATGGATGTTTCCCATGATTTATTTGTGGATGGAAGTATAATGAACATCCCTTTTCCATTGATGTCGAAGGGGGAGAAAAGGAGAATAACTATAACAAGGGGGAGTTTATCTACATATTTTACATCAATGACAAAGGGGGGGATTGATAGAATATTATCATTGATATTAATGGAATTGTAAATAGAAATATCGATAGAATTGTCAATAAAAATGATAACAGAAATGTCAACATAAATTTCAATGAACACATTTTGGTAAAGAGGTGCCTCTTGGATGGGATGCCTCCTTTATGAAGAGCCTTTGAAGGCTATATAAGGCAGATAGAAGGTTGAGAAAGATATGAAATTAATTTTTCATATCACTCAAGCATAAACATATTTTTGTGGAGAAGAAGAAAAGGAGACTGAATTTTACATCATTCGTTGATGAATAAACAATACTAAGGTGGAAGATTATTTCATTATAGGTCAGTGCCTTAGAAAGAAGAGATTGGTGTCTCTTTCTAAGTTGGTGATTAGTAGTGGGGATTAGTGTCTCTAGTAGGTCGGTGCCTAAAAATTATTTAGCAATGGGGATTGGTGTGTCTAGTGGGTTGGTTACTAAAAATTATTTCGCAACAGGGATTGGTGTCTCCAATAGGTTGGTGCCTATAAATTTTGTAAGAAGAATTTTATTTATGGCTAGATTTAGATAGTAGATCCAAGCAGTCCTTTTCTCTATGGTTTTCTCTCGAAAGGGTTTACATGTAAATCTTGTTTTCTTATTGTGTTATTAATTGTTGATGTTGTGTGATTGATATTATTGTGATTATCAATTTGAAAAAGTAAAATATTACCTTATACTAATTCGCCCCCTCTTAGTATAAGTGTGTGCTCAACAAGTTTTGGATGTTAATTATCTTTCTTTAACCTCTCATGAGTATGAGATTATAAATTTATACAAAAATCAATTAATAAGGATAAATAGGTTAGTCTTAAGTAAAGTGGTTTAGAGAAATTTAGTTTCAAATCTCAATGTATGTAATAAAATGTCATATATTTTCTAGAATCAAATGTGAATGAAATTTTTGAGCATGCTTGTGTTCTTACTATCACTTTGAATAAAATGATGAAAATGATGCCAATGATAAATTTGATTGTATTTTTACTCTATTCTTGTATGAAAATATCAAAAACGATTTTATTCCTACACTTGCTTAAAATAATGTTGAAAATGATTATCTTATTTCTTTGAATTCAAATGTAGAAAATGATGATTTGAATACAAATGTAAAAATATATTATCTTTCTACTCCTCACTTGGGTTCTCATAATGACAAATTTATGGGAAGTCCTAAACATTTGTTGAATAGTCCTCCTTTCCTTGCTCAGATTGTAAAAAATGTTAATGAAGTAGCTAGTGTGAATTCTTCTTATGTGATCAATCATACTTTTATGCATGGTGGTGATTTTTATTATTATAACCCTAGTGCTCTTATGTTTTAAATTAATACTAAAATTAGACCATTGAATGGACCTCTTAATATTTTGGTTGTGCCAACCAATGAGTTTATTACTATGATGCATGCAATAGACAAATTATAAAGACAAGTATAAGATTAATCTATAAAATATTTTTGCATCCAATTATTAGACTGATTTTAATGTTAGATGTGGCCAACCTATAACATATAATATTTATGATTCTCTTCTCCCATGTGATTTTACAATGTCCAATTTTTTGTTATTTTATGTATATGGGGATCCTCACATCTTAAGTAATTTTGTGCTTTTCTCAAAATTATGGTGTTAATGATAGAATATTGATTAAGATATTTACTCAAAGCTTAATGGGTTACACTTTAGATTGGTTTCACGCTCTATTTAGTGGTTCTCTACACACCTTACTTACATTGGAAGATAATTTCTTGTCAATATTTATCATTATAAGGGACCTTTTTCTAATTTTGAGTGTATTTCATCTCTTCACCAAGGAAAATAGGATCATATTTGTAATTTTATCCTTAAATTAATAATTAGCATTAATTATTTCATATATCAACCAAAAGATCTAGATAATTAATATATCTTTAGTATAATTATTTTTCCTTCTCTCACTGATAAATTATTTTATCATTATCAACAATCTTTAAAATATATTTTATTTGAGGTCATGTCAATTGAGGATGATATCCTATGATCACATGTGCTTAATTATGAGACTCATACTTCACATTGTGCATCTATTAGCCATGCAAAAATTAAGACAAATCCTAAACCATTGGATAATCATATAAGTACACCTAAAATAAGTCCTAGTCTTCCCTTATTTGATAACAACAAATCATCAACTTAAAGAAAGTCAAAGTAAAAAATTGAAATGGCTACTTGATTAAAAAAATGATTGTCTTACCTTCTATTAAACATTATGACTAGGTTTATGTCTAGGAAAATTAATTTAAGGTATTTTTGTGAATGTCATCAAATTAATGGTCATACAACATATAGGTGTTGTGCTTTGAAACATAAAATACAAGATCTTATTAATAAAAGTGATATTACTTATGATATATCTTACATAGATATAAGTTGCAATTATGTATTCAAATATTAAACAATAAATAAAAATGATGTTTCATATTATAAATAATAAAATATAACTCCTAAGGTTGAATCATCTAATGCTCCAATCACAGTTCCCAATTATCATATAAAACTTCATCCTATGGATGTGTAACTTTTGGTCATTAGTGTTTATATGGGATGACAAATAATAAAAACAAACAATATAGATGATAAAGCTCAATTCAATACATGTAATTGTTAGAGTTGGTTGTCATGTTTTCTAGGTTCTATAAATAATTTATCTTTTTCCTAGTTTGTCCTTTTTTGGATTTATCAAGCAAAAGACATAGATAAATAATATATCTTTATTATAATTAATTTTCTTCCTCTCAATGATAAATTGATTTATCATTCTCAATAATATTTCAAATATATTTTGTTTGAGGTCATGCCACTTGAGTATGATCTCCTATGATCACATGTGCTTAATTATGAGACTCATACTTTGCATTGTGCATCTATTAGCCATGTAAAAATTAAGACAAATACTAAACCATTAGATAATCATTTAGATACACCTAAAACAATTCCTATGTCTTCCTTTATTGGATCATGATAATCTCATAAACTTAAATAAAGTCAAAGTATAAAATTGAAATGGCTACTTGATTATAAGAATTATTGTCTTACCTTCTATTAAACATTATTATTGGGTTTATGTCCGAAAAAAAATAATTTAAGGTGTTTTTGTGAATGCCATTGAATTAATGGTCATACAACATATAGATGTTGTGCTTTGAAACACAAAATATAAGATCTTGTTAATAAAAATGATCTTACTTTTGATATATTTATTACATAGCTATAATTTACAAACATGTATTCAAATGTTGAAAAACATATGAAAAATGATGTTTCATATTATAAAGTGTTGGAAACAAGTTGATTGAGGGGGAGGTGAAATAGCATTCAAAACTTTTCATTCAATTTCACTTAACTATGTATGAACCCTTCTAACATGCATGTACATCTTAACAATCATAAGCATGAAATCATAAGAGCATGAAACACATGAATGCAACATATATGTGGGAAACCCTCAAGGGGAATAAAACCCATTGAAACATAGCTTGGACTAAAATACCATAAATCAATAAATCAATATTTAGTTGAGAACCCACTCAACTCGGTTTACCAACCTCGATCTATCAAGCACCAACTTGACAGAGTCTTTAGTTGAGCACCAACCCAACAAGGAGAAATAACCCCTAATTTACCAAGCACCTACTTGGATTTATAAATAACTAACTTGCAAGGAGGCATTAACCCCCTAGATGACTCAGTACCAACTTGGCCACCTAATTTTTTGATTACCTTAAAAAACCATTATTTATTCTATAAAAGATGATGATATTCTCTTTCAGATCTTCACTCTCTTTTATCCCTCTCAAACTGTCCTTCAACCTTCTTCACTCAACTATCCCTCTTTATGGCTTGATTAGGACTTCTAACCTTGATATTCATATGTAAATATTATATTAGATATTTATAATACTTATTTTATGGTCTACATGACCTAATTCTACTCACAAATGATATATATCATTCGCTTATCCTCTTTTGCTCTCCCACTCTTAACATCCTCTAAGGATACAAAATAAGCCTAAACTACCTTGATTTTATACAAGTCACTAGATCATATCTTTCTTAATCAGCGACATATTCAAATCATTTAGGTCAACCATGAATAGGTCTTAGAATATTAAAATAACATGCCTTAATCATGAATCAATCAATATAATAGGTCAACCATACATCAATTAGCCTTTACTCTTCTTTTAGGCTTATGAAGACCTAATAGGTCTTCTTAACAACACGTTACCCTTTGATATTTATTGAAGCATATATAAACACCTCACATGGTAGGAAAAAGTCATACTTCACTCTGATAGACCTTAGAAAATTACTTTAGGTCAACAATATCTTTTAGGTCCAACTACCACTTTAACCCTTCTTCAAATCACTGTTTAGAAAAGGTTTAAGTATATAAAATTTTTTTATCTTGAATAAATGAGGCATATACTCAATTTTGACAAATAACTATGGAAAAAAATACATAATCAGAAACCTCATGACCTCAGAGTCATTTCAAACTTCATTTGATGTTTCAAATCAGGGTAAACATGCTCAAACACTTCTTTGCAAGATGTTCACTTAGAACTACCAACTATCTACAAAACATAGTCAAGGAAACAAGAACATTTGATACGTGATTAAATATATTACAGGGATTTAAATACATGAACAAGATATTATAACATCCTCAAAGTAACCTCAACCAATCATATCATTAGCTCTAATGAAAACTATTGGTCTTATAAACCAATCTTCTAACCTTCTCTTTCCCATACTCTTCAGCCATATAAGCCATTTTGGCTTCAATGTTTCAACCTCTTTCACCGATTTCAAATATTATACAAATCATGGATATATAATTCAAGACCCAAAAAAACATCATCATGCATTTTAATTCATCACTCTCACATGAAAACACATTGGGAAACATCTTCTCACATTTGCCTAATTTTCTTATTGTCTGCACCACTAGGTCTATTAGTGACTGGCCAAATTTGATCACTAAATTTTCACATTTGAGATATAGAACTTATCAATAAATATTTATGAACAAAAACTAAAATTCTCACAATTTGATCTTCATAAACTTAACAACTTTGACTTAATTAACTCTATCTTCTATAATAAATCTTAGAAAGACAAACACTTTTTTGTAGGGTCTGTTCACTTACCTAAGAAAATAATGACACCTAAAGACACTTGAAAGAGTTTAATTAAATATCAAGCCACTTGTATGACCATATCAAACTATTCTAATCTCTTTATAATAAGATCTTAAACAATAGTTCACTTTTAGGGTTTTATGAGGGTTTAAACCATCTTCCAATCTTAACGATCATTCATAAAATTTAGCTCCTCTTTCCAAAAACCAATGATTGAAAATTTGAGCTACAACCCTTCCTCATATACCATGGACAACTTATGTTCTTATGCAAATGTTGTATGTGTCAATGAGTACAGAGAAAACCTTCTTAGGTGGATAACTCTTCATTCTATGCACTCGAAAAACCTTGAAATATCATTTCAAGTCCTTTATTGTAAATCAAAATTTTAAAATTCATGCACATACTTAAAAAAAATTGAATCACCTTTGTCAATGTTCACCTACTCACCCATGTCATGGAAACTAATCTTGTTACCTCATCTGACCACTACTTCTCTTTTTGCTTCATAAGCCTTGACTTGCAAGTCTTATTATACCTTGAATCTGACCTTCTAGCCACCTTGAAAACTTCACCTTAAAAATTTATTGTGTTTAAATTTCTCTTATGTATGCACAAACAACCTCATACACTCACTCTTCTTTGGAGCTTCAACAAAACTTATTCACAACTTCTTATAGATCTTTAGAGCTTAACTGTAGCAACTTCAGAGCTACATATATAGATCTTAGAAACTGACCTTTTAATAAATTAAAAGGTCCTAAAAACCTAATTTACAACCTCAAACAATCTCTCTCACACTTACACACTGTCAAGTATTCTTTGGAGCATTCTCATCTTTGTATCTCATTTAGATCATCTTCAGAACTACTTACATAAATCTTCAGAGCACACTTCTTTTTTGGAGCTCACCATATCATCATGATATATTCAAATACCATATCAAAAGGTCTAGATAAATCATTACAAGATGATTTAAATTTGATATACTTACCTTAAGGCTTACTTGACCAAGCATTTGCAGAAGAACCTTTGACATCAATGAAAGAACCATGTTTTTTCATAAGAATTTGATGTAGGGGCATCCTCCTAGGTGTGAAACCTTTAATTTTTTCTCATTTTGGTTGTGGTCCTATTTTGGTTAGTTTAAATTTTTATTAAAAGTGTCACATAATTTCTTTTTTTAAGGTTATTTAGTGTCTAAAACCTTCTTAAGAGTTTTCCCACCAAAACCTCCAATTTCAAATTTGAATTTGAAAATTAGCTGTTAGGTTAGCAAATTCAAATTATGATGGCACTAGGGGAACTATTGGGGTCTAATTAGACATTTAACATATTTTTTTAGCTTTTTTCTTGGTCTAGATATACTTATATGCATTTTGGCATTTTTATCTTTATGGCTTTGATGGCCTATGTAGCTCTTAGAAACAATATTCAGTTGAGTAGTTATGCTAAATTTTATGAAGTATTTAGTGTGGAATATTGTGAATTATATTGATAATAAGAGAAAACAATAAATAAATTTAAGAATAATAAAAGGCTCCAAGACTGGAACAAAAAAATAGTTACCCTGTTGTATGGTGCATGAATACAGGTTTTATTGTGAAGGTTGGAGACTAAAGTATATATATTGAGGTCACTAGAATGACAGATGAATATAGTATAAAGTAATATTTACAACATGGTTTTTTCTTTGTGTTATGGCCAAATTTCTCAAAAATAGAGATTGGATTGAAATGAATAAATTGTGTATGAGTGGGTTACACAAAATTCCTAAGTGAAAACCCTGTCACAATCACATTGAAAACTTGTATGGCATTTTATTGCAAAAGAAATTAGATATATTGATATATACACATGATTATTATTTTTTAATTATTCCTAGGTATGATTTTATTTAAATAATCTTGTATTTTGAATATTCTATTTTCATTGTCCCTTCATTTATGCACAGTCAAGCTAAAAAAATGACTAGGTAGACTGAGTTTCTCAAGATAATGAAATATGAAGGACTTATCAAGTTGAATAACAATTTAAAAATGTTATAAAATAAAATATATATCCTATAAAATTGATTCTATATCTTAAAACCATCAAAGACTCCATCTAGGGGTTTTTGTTGTCTTTTGGGTTGTTGAACATGCCTAAAAACCCTAAATTAGGGTTTTGATCATAATGAGAGTTTAGACCAATAAAAATTTACAAATATTTGTAATTTATATGTTATTAATGTATTCTAATTGATTAAAAAAAATTTAGATCGTTACCTACATTGAACCATACAGTTTTGAACAAGGGATAGAAACATGCCTAGTTAGGCCTAATTAAGGCAGAATAGAGAACCAAAAAGCCATCTATAGAAATAGAGAATACCTAGATTTTTGGGAGGTTATGTATGAACTTGAAATTAATCTATAACACATTAAATAACTATTTGAAGCTTCATTTTGTTGTTTTTAAGAGAGATTGAGCAAAAATAGTGCTACAACAAGGCCTAGTAAGCCTGTGAAAGAGAAGTTATTAGAAACTATCTTTGTGAAAGGTCAAAGAGGATTGATCTCTACATAAGAGTGGTATAAACGTAGGATAGAAACTTATATATAGGAATTTACACTGTATTTATTTGAGAAAAAGAGAGAATTAGTCTTTTCTTTGTTGGACAAGACAAGTGTAACAAGATGCCACCTAGGAGAAACAAAGGAGGTGTAGGGAATAAAGGGAATCAAGATGTTGTATTGGTAGAGATAAGAGACCTTAAAGTCATTTTAGATGATAGGTTGAATACAGTAGAACAAAACCAAAGGAGAAAAGTATTAATAGGGGACTTGAGTGACAAGGAAGATGAGGCACAAATTCATGAGGAAGATGAAGGAGAAGAAATAATTGAAGGATCTAAAGAGCATGGTATAGAGAGACTCTTGAAGGTAATTATGGGTCAAGGATATAAACTAAAGATATAATTACCCATCTATGCAGGTAGTCTTGATGGTGAAGAACTCATGGATTGGGTGAATGAGTTATACAAGTACGTTGAATATGAATAAGTACTTGATGAGAAGAAGCTTAAGTTTGCAAGAACTAAACTAAAAGGGCATGCTTCATTATGGTGGTATTTCACTCAAGATGAGAGAAGAAATAAGGGAAATAATAAGATAAATTATTGGGATAGGATGGTTGCCAATATTAAAGGTAAATTCTTACTAGGAGACTATAAGACAAACCTTTTCAAAAAGTTGCAAAACTTGAAGCAAAAAAAAATGTCTATAAAAGAATATGCAAAGGAGTTATACAAAATTACTATCAGGTTAGGACATGTTTAAGAAGATAAATAAAATATTTCAAGTTATATTAATGGCATAAATATTAATCTACAAGATGAATTGACACTTGTTTTCCTAAGGACATTAGAGGAGTTTTACCAATTTGCACTCAAGGCTAAAGACAAATTGAATAGGAGACATAATCAACAAGGTAGAGGAAGGGGTAGACATAACAAGGGAATATGTAAATAAGAAAGTAGACACATTCCTCAAAGAACTCATTCAGAAGATAATGCATCCTAAGAATAAGCACCTAGTTAAAGAGATGACTATAGAGGAAGAAGGCCTTATGCTATAGAAGGCTACAATCAAAGAGGAAGAGGATTAGGTGGGTTCATAGGAAAGTGTTTTAAATGTAAAAAATATATAGGCCATAGATCTTGAGAACGTCCTGAAGGCAATCCAACTAGAAACCATAGGAATGAAGGCAAAAATCAAATATTTCAATTAGTGGATGAAGAAAGTGTGTCTTCTCCATCCCATGAAGAAGAACCAAAAGGGGAGTCTTTTCTCATGAGAAGAATTATGATCAAAACACCTAAGGAAAAAGAACCACCACAAAGGAAAACACTTTTCAAGACTTCTTGCAAGTGTCAAGGCAAGTGTTGTAAAGTCATTATAGATTCAGGTAGTACAAACAACTTGGTTTCAACTGATATGGTGGATAAATTATGACTAAAAGGTTATCTCACCCCACTCCATAAAAATTATCATGGATGAACAAGGGGCAACAAGTTTTAGTAAATAAACAGTGTTCGGTTAAGTTTTAGACTAGGAGATATAAGGACAAGGTCCTTTGTGATGTAATTCCCATGGATGTGTGTCATTTGCTCCTTATTAGGCTATGGAAGTATGATAAGAAGAGAAACCATGATGGTAGAAAAAATGTGTATACCTTAGATAAGGATGGAGTGAATCATAATTTACTACTTATGAAAGAAGAAAGTAGTTGGAAGCAAGTTAGATCCAGTGTTATGATAATGAATGAAAAGGGGTTTCTACATACAATGAACCAGGAAAAACTAGAATTTTCATTAGTTGTCAAGCCTAGGTTAGTTGTGACATCTAACAAAGTAGATGATTTACCTCTAGAGGTTCAATAAATGTTCAAACAATATGTAGATATTGTAGTGGATGAGTTACCTAACACATTGCCACCTATAAGAAGCATTAGCCATCACATTGATTTTGTTCCTAGAGCAAGTCTACCCAACAAGGTAGCATATAATATGACACCTAAAGAAAATGCATAAATCAAGTGTCAAGTACAAGAGATTTTGAATAAGGGGCTGATATAAGAAATTCTTAGCCCATGTGTTGTTCCTACAGTGTTGGCACCAAAGAAGGGAGCTGAATGGAAGATGTGCACTGATTCATGAGAAATTAATAAAATTACAATCAAATATAGATTTACCCTTCCCAAAATAGAATATTTGATGGATTACCTTGGTGGATCAAGCTACTTATCAAAGATAGAGCTCAAGAGTGGATACCAACAAATTAGGAGAAGACAGCGAGATGAGTGGAAGACAACCCTTAAGACTAATGAAGGCTTATATGAGTGGTTGGTTATGCCCTTTGGGCTTATAAATGCACCTAGTACATTCATGAGATTTATGAACTAGGTATTGAAGGCATTCATTGGTAAGTTTGTGGTAGTCTATTGAGATGATATACTCATTTTCAGTCATAGTAAAGAGCAACATATTCATCATTTGCATTTGGTTTTGAAGAGATTACAAGAAGAAAAATTATTGATAAACTTAAAGAAATGTGTTTTTATGAAGTCAGAGCTGATATACTTGGGATTATTGATATCTCATGGAGTGATTAAGATGGATAAAGACAAAGTAAGGGCAATACTTGAGTGGCCAACTCCAAAATTAGTTAGAGATGTAAGGATTTTTCATGGACTAACCAGTTTCTATAGAAAGTTCATTAGAAACTTTAGTGGGATATGTGACCCAAAAATAGTTAAAATAAGAGGGCCTAAGAAATTTTTTTAATGGCTATCAAGAGTAGAAAGGAGATTTCAGTATTTGAAACAAAGGATCTTAGATCAGCCTATCTTAACACTTCTATATTTTAACAAGGACTTTCAGGTGGAATGTGATGCTAGTGGAGTGGCAATAGGGGTTGTTTTGAGTCAAGAAGGTAGACCGATAGCCAACTTCAATGAAAAATTGAATGATGTAAAGAAAAGGGACTATTATTATGAATTATAATTTTATGCTATGGTACAATAACTAAGGAAATGGAGGCATTACCTCATTCCTAAGGAATTTATTATTTATACTAATAACCATGCCCTTCAATTTATTACCAATCAATATAAACTAAATCATAGACAGTCAAGTGGATTGAATACTTGAAGAATTTTACTTTCACTATAAAGCATAAGAAGGGAGAAAGTAATAAAGTGGAAAATGAATTGATTATAAGGACTCTAATGGTGCAATAAATTTAGTTTCAAAGTGTTGGAATTGACTCCCTCAAAGAATTGTATGAAGAGGATTCAAATTTCCAAGAAGCCTACAAAGCTTTCCAACAACCAACCATGCAAAACAATGAACCATGGTTATATTATTTGCTACAAAATACTTTTAACTTCAAGGGTTACATTTATGTGTACCTAAAATTTAAATAAGGGAAAATTTTATTAAGGAAAAATATTGTGGTAGTATGGTAGGTCATTTTGGTCTTGATAAAACTTTAGAACAACTTACTAGGCACTATTTTTGGCCCAAGATGCAAACAAAGGTGAGGAAGTATGTGGAGAGGTACAAGGTGTGTCAAATGGCTAAGGGAAATAGTAATAATGTAGGATTATATCAGCCTCTACCAATCCCAAATAAGCCTTAGGACTCTATAAGCATGGAATTTGTGATGGGGTTACCAAAGACACAAAGAGGTTTTGATTCAATTTATGTTGTCATTGATAGCTTCTAAAAAATGGCTTAATTTATTCCCTATAAAACTACTAATTATACCACCCATGTGGCCAATTTTTTTTTAGGGAGGTTGTAAGAATTCATAGACTTTCAATTAGTATTATTTATGATATGAATACTAAATTCTTGGGTCACTTCTAGAGGACTCTATGGAAGAAGCTTGGAACCAACCTTGGTTTTAGCTTAGCCTACCATCCCCAAATAGATGGTCAGACTGAAGTAGTGAACAGGAGTTTAGGGAACTTTTTGAGGTTTTTGTCCAAATATCATCCTAAATAATTGGATGCTGTTATTCCCCAAGCTAAATTTTCCTCTAATGATTCCTCAAACAAGAGTCTTGGCATGAGTCATTTTCAGGTAGTCTATGGTATGCAACCTAGGGGAATATTTGAATTGAGATATATCAATCAAATGAATAATAGGAGTGCTTTAGGTGAGGAATTTTCTATATCCATGCAGGAAATACATGATTAAGTCAAGAAACATCTTTAAAATAGTGTTGCTAAGTACAAATAACAAGTAAATTACTCAAGAAGAGAAGTCTAATTTCAAATTAGTGATCTAGTGTTGGTCTATTTTAATAAAAGGAGGTTTCTTAAAGGTACATACAATAAAATAAAGATGAATAAAAAAGATCCATGAAAAATTATCAAAAAATCTAACAATAATGCATATGAAGTGGGGTTACCTAGTGGAGTAGCTATTTCTCCTATTTTCAATATTTTAGACCTTTATCCCTACAAAGAGGACATGAATACTAAGGAAAAAATAGGGGAACCTTATAAAACAACACAAGAGTGGGTAGGTTAATTTCCTAAGGCTACAAAGGAAGAGATAAAAGCTATATTATACAACAAGGTAGTTAAGAAGACAAGGAATAAAGAGTACTACCAGTACTTGATCAAATGGAATCACTATAAAATATAAGACTCAACACGGATGAATGAAGATAATATTTAACATGGGAGTAATCTATCATACCTCTTGAACATTAGTACTTGAGGTCTTTTCCTTCTCCCCTAGGAGTATGATGTAGGGGCATCCTCTTAGGTGTGAAAACATTTAATTTTTGCTCATTTTGGTTGTGGTCCTATTTTGGTTAGTTTAGATTTGTATTTAGAGTGTCACTTAATTGATTTTTGTTAGGTTTTTTGGTGTCTAAAACCCTCTTAAGTGGTTTTCCACCAAAACCTCCAATTTCAAATTTGAATTTGAAAACTAGCCGTTAGGTTAGTAAATTCAATTTTTGATGGCACTAGGGGATCTGTTGGGGTCTCATTAGACAATTTATATATTTTTTAGCTTTTGGATTGGTCTAGATATAGTTATATGCATTTTGGTATTTTTATCTTTATGGCTTTGATGACCTACATAGCTCTTAGAAACAAGATTTAGTTGAGTAGTTATACTAAATTTTAGGAAGTATTTAATGTGAAATAGTATGCATTATATCAATAATGAGAGGAAATAATAAAGAGATAAAAGAATAACAAAAGGATCCAAGATTGGAATAAAAAAACAATTACCCTGCTATATGGTGCATGAATACAGGTTTTGTTGTGAAGGTTGGAGACTGAAGTGTATATATTGATGTCTCTAGAATGACAGATGAATATAGTATAAAATAATCTTTATAAAATGTTTGATGCTTTGTGTTATGGATAAATTGATTAATAACAAATATTAGATTGAAATGAATGAATTGTGTATGAGTGGGTTATATAGAATTCTTGAGTGAAAACCCTATCATAGTCACATTGGAAACTTGTATGGCATTCTGTTGCAAAGGAAATAAGATATATTGATATCTACACATGATTATTTATTTTTAATGAGTCCTAGGTATGATCTTATTTAAATACTCTTGTATTTTGAATATTATATTTTCACTCTCCATTTATGCATAGTCAAGCTGAAAAAATGACCAGGTAAACTAAGTTTTTCAAGATAACAAAATATGAAGGACTTATCAATTTGACTAACCATTTTAAAAGGTTATAAAATCAAACCCAGATCTTGTAAGATTTATTGGATATCTTGAAACCATCAAAGACTCCATCTAGGGATTTTTGTTGTATCTCAAGTTGTTGAACATGCCTAGAAACCCTAAATTATGGTTTTGCTCATAATGCGAATTTAAATTGATCAAAATTGCCAAATATTTGTAATTGGTATTTTATTAATGTATTAAAATTGATTCAAATTTTTTTAGATTGGTACCTTCATTGGACCATATATTTTTGAACAAGGGACAAAAACAAGCCTAGTTAGGCCTAATTAAGGGTAGAACAAAGAACCAAAAAGCCATCTATAGAAATAGAGAATACCTAGATTTTTGGGAGGTTATGTATGACCTTGAAAGGCACCTATAATGCATTATATAAATTATTAAAATTTTATTTTGTTGTTGTTAAGAGAGATTGATCAGAAACAGGGCTACAACAAGGCCTAGTAAGCCTATGAAAGAGTAGTTGTTGGAAACTATCTTTGTGAAAGGTCAAGGAGGATTTATCTCTACATTATAATTTTTGACATCAATGAAAAAAATAAACATCAAATCTCAACACTCAAAGACAATGCTCAATAATCCCTCCCTTAATCAATGATAATGTTCAACAATCTCCCCCTTTGTCATTGATAGCAAACATACTTAAAAAACTCTATCAACCACACTTGATGGCATTCATCTCTTAGACCTAGTTCTTACCTTTTCTTTCCCCTTTCAAATCTTGTCCCTTTTATCATATTTTTTGATCCTTCTAATCTTTCTCAACTTGTTTGATCTTTCTCGCTCTTTGACAATAATGACAAAGGTCTTCCATAACTATCATCTCTTTTAGAATGGACTCTGATTACAAGACCACTTCAACATAGATCAAGCTCAATTAATAAATTGAATACACCCCCATCAAACCAAGAATACATCATGCTGCTATTATCATTAGACATCAAATATCAATTTCAACTACTAAAAACATACTCTTCTACCTATGAGCTAAAACTATCTCTCAAATAAACTAGATGACACATAGTCTTCAGAAACTATGGCAACCACTTAGAACAACCATTTTTATAAACTTCTCAATTAGGTCACTCTCCCAAATGATTCATTAAAAGATAAAAAAATAGAGTCTATGAAGCATCTCAGGCACAATCTCTCCTTAACTCTATGCATATCAAAAGCAATCATTTTCTTGATAAATAACTCAGAGCTACCAAGCTCTCCCTTAGACCAAGCATATATTATTTCAAAGAACTAAAATCTTAGATTACATATCTTTTTTGACATGGAAGAAGAAGATAAAAAACTCTTGACCATACACATGGCTATCCCATACTAAATACCAAATGTAGAAGCATGGACTCCCCTTTATCTTCATAGATCAGGATCAATTACTTATAACAAATAGATCTCAGAAGCTTATGTTTTATATACCAATTTTCTACATTTTAACTCAGATACCTGATACCAATATTATATTTCTCATCATGATGCTTCTTCAAACCATAGAGCTATCAACATAGGAATGGAATATTCTCCAAATAAACCTTCTTTGATTGCACCCTCATGCTTCTGATGATAGAATAATATCTCCATGAAGCTTAATAGAGCCACTCCTTTTCATAAGGAACTAAAACAATATGAACTCAGGGGATTCCTAGATATCCATATCTTTACAAGATTGAATATTCTTGAAAATTCTTTTAGATTTGATTGTCTACTTAGGCTTAACCTTTGATTTGAATTTTTCATCATCCACCTTGTTATCCTTCTTTTTTTTGACTACCTTGTCAATACATGCAGATAACAAGTGTTCTTGACATTCCTTCACTTTTGATTTATGATCTATAATAGAAAACATCCCACCTTGGTTTATGAGTTGATCATGACTCACCTTGTAATCCTTATTCTTCTTAGTCAACTCTTCATTCTTACTACTTTGATCAATCATATGTGAACCAATACCTTTCTTATCTCCTAACATGTGGCTTGAACAACTACTATCTATACTCTGAGCTTTCACAGAATCTTATTCTTTAGTATTTTACTCTATCTTTACCTTATCTACAGGGTTTGTCTTCTTGATCCATTTCTTAGTGACATGCCTATAAACCTTCTTGTCTTGACTATTCTTTTTGATATGCTTCATCTTACAAAATATTACAATGTGTCCTATATTATGACAACTATAACACACCACTTTATACGTACTATTTGATTGATGATGACTATGATCTCCATTTGAAAAATTACTTTTCCTTCCATAGTTCCATGAGTACTCATTGTTTGAGGGTATTCTACATTCTCTTACTCTATGACCAAAATGACTACATGCAAAATAGTAACTATTAAAAGAATTAACATAAATTGCAGCATTTAGTTGTCTGATAGGTTTGTTCATGTTGAACTTCTTGTATTCAATAATATTATTCTTTATTTGAGGTGCCTTCTTTTAGTCTTCTTTGAAACCAATACCTATCTTGTCACTCACATATTTATGACTTCTTAGGATATCATCTAGAGCCTTAGTGCTCTTTTCAAAATTCACAAATTTCTTCACCTTGCTAGATGCTTGATCCAACTCAGATTTCAAATATTCTATTTTAGTTTCATAAGTTTTTCAACATTCTTATTTAGACTTTAGGCTTGCTACCATAATCTCCATCTAAGTTTCTAATTATTGGATGATTTCTACATACTCCTTGGAAGTGTTAGTCTTTCTTCAAACAATCCAATTTTCTCCTCATAATCTTGAACTAATGACTTTAGTTTATTTATTCTTCTTCTTTACAAGCTTTAACTCTCCTAAGGCACCCTTGAGCTCAGTTTCCAGATCCATTTTAGCTTCTTCAATGTCATAGTATACTTCATCTGATTTTGCATTAGTCATAAGGCCTTTCCTATTTGAACAACCCTCATTTTATGATTCTATGATTATGAACAAGGTTTCATTGTTGTCATATTTAGATTCATTCATATCATCTTTAGGCTTTCAAACTATCTTCTATGGGCATGCAACTTGACTAAATTTACCTTGGTGTCTTTTTCATAGATGGTCTTTAATTTTTCCCATATGTCTTTGGTTGAAACACAATACATTACTTTTATAAGCTATGCCTCTGATAGGCCACATAGAATGGCATTCATTTCCTTGGATTTATTCTCACCACCCTTCTTACCTGATGCATTTGTTGGTAGAATTGGAGGAGCAATATAACCATCCATAATTAACTATCAAATATCATGTCCTTGTGATATTAGATATATCTTCATTCTAACATTCCAAAAGGAATAATTAGATCCATTGAATAATAGAGCCTTACTAGTAGAGAAATCACCTTGAGCTTGTTGACTAGTCATCCTTGCTTCTTAGGATCTCCTATAGGCTTTCAATCCTACTACAAAGAACCTCTTTGATACCAATTGTTGAAAACAAGATGAATGAGAGGGGGGGGTGAATAAATATTCAAAAAATTTCATTCAATTAGACTTAACTATGTATAAAACATTCTAACATGCATGTACATCTTATCAATAATAAGCATCAAATCATAAGATCATGAAACACATGAACACAATATATACGTGAGAAACCCTCTTGGGGAATAAAACCCACTAAAACACAACTTAGACTATAGTCCTATAAAATAACGAATCAATCTTCAGTTGAGAACCCAATCAAATTGGAGAACCAAACCTAATATATCAAGCACCAATTTGATAGAGTCTTTAGCTGAGCACCAACCTAGTATGGAACACCAACCCCTAATTTACCAAGCACTTACTTGGCTTTAGCAAACACCAACTTGCAAGGAGACTCAACCCCCTAGATGAATCAACACCAACTCAACCACATGATTGTTTGATCACCTTCATAAACACTTATTAATTCTATAATAGATGATGATGTTCTCTTTTAGCTCTTTTCTCACTTCTATCCCTCTCAAACTATCCTTCAACCTTCTCTGCTCAACTAGCCGTCTTTATGGCTTGATGAGGTCTTCTAACCTTAATCTTCATATGAAAAACTTATGTTAGATATTAATAACACTTATTTTATAGTATTCATGAAATCCTTATTCTCATGAATTATCTATATCATTCTATTATTCTCTTCCACTCTCCCACTCATAGCATCCTCTAAGCATACAAAATAGGCCTAAACTACCTTGATTTTATACAAGTCACTTGATCATATCCTTCTTAGTCGACCACATATTAAAATCATTTAGATAGGCCAAAAATAGGTCTTATAATATTAAAATAACATTCCTTAATCATGAATCAATCAATACAATAGGTTGGCTATACATCAATTAGCCTTTACTCCTCTTTTAGGCTTATGGAGACCTAATAGGTCTTCTTACCAACATGTTACTATTTTATTTTTATTTAAGCATATACAAAAAACTCAAATAGTAGGAATAAGTCATACACCACTCCAAAATACATTATCCAATTTTAATTTAGGTCCAAAATACCTTTTAGGTCCAACTACCACTTGAACCCTTCTTCAAATCGCTGCTTATAAAAGGCCTGCGCATATACATAAACTCTATCTTGAACAAATGAGACATATACTAGATTTTTCTTCAAAAATGGAAAAAAATTATATATTAATAAAAATTATGACCTTAGGGTCATTTAAAACTTCATTTGATGCTTCAACTTAGGGTAAATAGTCTCAAATACTTCTTTGTAAGATATTCACTCATAATTGTCAATTGTATCCAAAACATACTCAAGGAAACATGAACATCTGATACATGATTGAATACATTAAATGGATTTAAATACATGAAAAGGATATTATAACATCCTAAGAGAAACCTCAATCAATAATATCATTATCTCTAATGAAAACTATTGGTCTTACAGACCAATCTTCTAAACTTCTCTTTCATAAACTCTACTCAGCCATATAAGCCATTTTGTCTTCAATGTCAACCTCTTTCACTAACTTCCAAGCTTATAAAAACCATTTATATATCATTAAATACCTAAAAAACATCATCATGCTTTTCAATACATCACTCTCACATTAAAACACATCAAGAAACATATTTTCACATCTGCCTTATTTTCTCACTGTCTGCACCACTAGGTCTATTAGCGACTAACCAATTTTGATCACCAAATTTGCACATATAAGATATATAACCTATATATAAACATTTATGAATAAAAATAAAATTTTGAAGCTTTGATCTTCATCTACTTAATAGCTTTGACTCAGTCAACTCTATTTTTTACAACAAATCTTTGAAAGACACACTTTTTTATAGGGTCTGCTCAACCAATTGAGAAACCAATCACATATAAATATTATTGGGAGAGTTGAATTAAACCTCCAATAAATTGTTTGACCATATAAATCTATCTTGATCTCTTTAAAACAATATCTTCAACATTGGGTCACTGTTAGGGTTTTTTGAGGGTTTAGACCATCTTTCGGTCTTAATGATCATTCATAAAACTTAGCTCCTCTTTCCAAAAACCAATGCTTTTAAATTTGATATAGAAACATTTATAATATACCATACACAAATTATTTTCTAATTAATATGATAAATGTGTCAATGAGCATTGAGAAAACTTTTTTGAGAAGATAACTCTTCATTTGGTGCAGTCGAGAAACCTTGAAATAACTTTTCAAGCCTTTTCTTACAAATAATTAACTAAAACTTCATGCACATACTTAAAACAACTTGAATCACTTATTTCAATGTTCATATAATCTTCCATGTCATGAAAATTGATCTTGTTACCTCATCCAGTCACCACTTCTCTTTTTGCTTTCTAAGCCTTGACGTACAAGTCTTATTATGCCTTGAATCTGACATTCTATCCACCCTGTAGACTTCACTTTGAAACTATCCTATGTTTAAATGCCTCTTGTGTATGAAAAATAAAACTCATACACTCAATCTTCTTTAGAGATTCAACAAAACTTCTTTGGGGCTTCTTACATATCTTTAGAGATTGATTGGAGTAACTTCAGAGTTACATATACAAATATTTAGAACTAACCTTTTAATCAATTGAAATGTCCTAAAAACTTCATGTAAAACCTAAAACAATCTCTCTCATGGTAAAACACTATCAAGTATTATTCTAAGCATTCTCATATTCATATCTCATTTGGAGCATCTTCGAAACTACTTAAACAGATCTTCAAAGCACATAGCTTCTTTTTCAGAGCTCACTTATATCATCATGTTATCTGTAAATACCATCTCATAAGGTCTATACAAAGCATTACAAGATGCTTTAAATCTTCTATACTAACCTCAAGGCTTACTTGGCCAAGCATTTACACAAGAACCTTTGACATCAATGATATTAGATTGACATCAATGAAAGAACCATGCATATTCATAAAAATATTTGACATCAATGATAACATTAAATATCAAAGGTCAACACTCAAATAAAATGGTCAACAATATTTCCCTTAATCAATGAAAATTTTAAACGTAAGGAATAAAATATAACTCCTAAGGTTGAATCATCTAATGTGCCAATCATAGTTCCCAATGATCATATAAAAACTCATCTTATGGAAGTGTAAATTTTGGTCATTAGTGTTTATATGGAAGGACAACAAATAGAAACAAACATGATAGATGATTAAGTTAAATTCAATACATGTAGTCTTCCTTTCCTTATGACACTTGGATATAGTATTAAAAATATAAGAATCACCATCTTCAATGGAACATGCATCATTGAGATATATTATACTGCCTATATCTGTTGGTCCCCAAATATGTCTTATATCATTCAATCTTATGCCATCCTTGTTTCACTATAATGTTATATTGAGAACTAAAAGTTTTAAAATGATGAATTAAATAATTGATAGTACACATGAGAATCTTACATTCTAATATGAAGGAAATACATTTAAAATATAAAGTGAAGAAAACTTTGATAATTAAGATTTAAATCATCCCAAATCAGATCCCATTACATCTTATAAAAAGCTCATATGGGTGCATAAGAAATAAGTGCAAAAAATCTTCCATAAAATGAACACTCAACTAATATTGAATATATAAGGATAAAAAAATTCAATTATTACATATCATTGCATTAAATTAATTAGTTTATAACACAATGATTTTATAACAACATCTTATACTTTTGGTACAAAAGCAACAAATGTGTGCCAACATATTATCAAATTTTGACAATTAATTTCTTGATAGTATCGTTGGTTATTTAGGTTAAAATATCTTGTGCTTAAATATTTATCATATATTCACATAATTAACATGATACTCACATTATATACCTATTATCATGTATTCAAAGGTGGCTCCAGGGACATTATGGAGGCATTTATTTTTTCATGTTACATTGATATGATTCATACTTTGTTGAATGGTAAATTTTCATTGATTTTATGAATTTTCATGAAATATTTCCACTTGGATTTCATTTATGTCTTATAGTTTTTCTTCTTGAGAGTTTTCTTTCTTGAAATTGTATTTATTAATTTTCATAGTGTATGCACACGTTTGATCTTTATTTTCCTTATCTTTTTTGGTTTCCACATGTCCTCAAAACCATTTTCACCATGATCCATATGGTACATATATTTTATATATTACCACAATACACATTAGATGTTTATACATAAGATATGAATCAAATAATTACATTTAACTAGACCTTGTCTACATTTGAGACTGCAATCTATTATGTGGATGCCTATGGATAAAACAAATAATACTAATCCATTCTACATTACATCATTTCCTTAAGTTTGTGTAAAATGACAAAGTATACATTATTCAAGAACATATTATGAGATACCTATCCCACATTATAAACAACATGAGATATAACCAAAGTTCTTCTTAAAAATAAAATCATTCAACTTCATGTGATATATGCTACTATTTCACTACCTTCAGTCATGGTTTCTACTTCCCTAGTCATAAATCCTATAGTTAAAACTCATGTAGTTACACTAACAAGATGAAAAATTCATAATCATACACATCTTATGATTGATTCATCTACAACATCTTGTACTGGTTCATGATATAACACATACTAATAGTTTAACTATATTAAGATATATATAAACTAATGTGACTAATTTCAAATAGGTTCCAATTGCTCCTTGAGCCCATTTACATTATATAAATTATTGGAATAATGATTTAGGTTATGACATAGTTTGGGTCCATTAATTTTTTACTTATAATGAGGCATATAACTTTCCACATGGATGGTACCTTACTTCAAACCTTAAGATGTGATTATCGGTTAGCCATACTAGGCTATATCTTGTGCTTCATAAATACATATTATTGTATCATAGTTTTATTTTTTTCATATGTATTATATATTTCACATGCATTTCATGTGCCTTATTTCCTTGATTTTATTCAATGCCTCATGTCTCTTATAGATTTGACATCTTGAAACCCTCTCTCTCTCTCTAACATTGACTTAGATTTAGTCTCTTGGGTATTGTTTCTTGATATGTTTCATTAGCGCTTACCATTCCCCCCCTCCCCCCATTCCAAGTACTTGAAAATACTTCCAAATGATGATATATATATATATATATATATATGTATATAGACACACACACATGTGTGTGTATGTGTGTATATATATATATGCATACATACATATATATATATATATATACACACACACATATACATATACACACACACACATACACACACACACATGTATATGTCTGTGTGTGTGTGTATACACACACACATATGTATATTTATATATATATATATATATGTGTGTATATATATATACACATATATGTGTGTGTGTGTGTATATACACACACATATACATATACACACACACACACACACACACACACACACACACACACACACACACACACACACACACACACACACACACACACACACACACACACACACACACACAATTTTTTTCATAGTAAGCACTGAGTTCTAAGGGAAGTTGTAATTTTTTTGAAATATTCTTCTTCTTATCTATTTAAGTTTGTGTCCCTTGGATTGCTTGATTTCCTTCCATGGATTCTCCTACTTTATCCCCTTAGTTAAATATTTTATTTCTTGATTGATTTATCCTTTCTTATTATTAATTTCTCCCCTTGAATTATTATTTTTTTGATCTATTGATTCTATAATTTTTAAAAAAATTAAAAAATAATAAAAAATAGAAAAGTATTTTTTTTGTTAATGGATACATAAACTTCTCATCTACCTATGTTATAAGTATTACATAAACATGTTTCTCATGGTATTATTTGAGTGGGTGAGACGAATGATATATAGATTACATATGATCATTAAATTAAAAATGCTATGTGGGTATAGTTATACTCACATCCTAGGGGCATTGTCATGTTGGTGATATGCCTTACACTTAGGACATATTTTATAACAATTCTTTGGTGATATCCCCCTTAAATTTCATTTATAATATATATCTATTTACATTGATTACACATATTTTTATAACTCACTCACTCACACACACACATCTATGTGTGTGTTATTATATATGATTATTACATAAATATATTATGTGTTCCCTTGTGTGCCTATGATTGCTCAATTTCATGTAGGTGTGTGATTATTTGTGCTTGTGCATATTTCTAGTCATGGTCTTTCCCAATATTTTCCATAGAGGATCCTCTAGTCATCATGTCATGTTGTCATTTATTTTGGGTCATATGTATTTATGTGATGATTTCCTATTATTACATGTGATTACACAATTTGTGATTATTTACATATATTATGAAATATACTATGATTGGTGCCTTGATCTAGATCATGAATTCTACTATTTATGGTATACTATGATTTTATTTCTATGTTGTCATGATCCTTACCATGTATTTATTAGGTCATAATAATATTATGTGCATGTGATTCATTGTTATATTTATCCATCCTAGTGGTACACTTATACATTATGACATGACACTTGCCCCTACCTTGCTTTTCCATTAGGGAAATTGTACCTTTACTAACTCCTTGAGCTTACTATTATATATATCTTACACATACAGAGCTTACATTGGGGTATAACTTCATTCCTCATCACATTGCTATATTAGGTCATATTTCCTTCCCCTCACTCTCACATCCTCACATGATGTTGTATCTTATTATTGAATGTTACATGATTATATCATGCAATAGTCACATACACATGTTTACATTTTTTAAAAAAATATTCTAACAACTTCTACTATATTAAATGATAACATGTGGTGTGCATAACTCTTTATTTTGAGATGAGTAATTGTAGGAAAAAATTTACAATCCATCACCTCAAAATCAGGGAATATATATATCAAAATATTTCTACATTCATATTTTTTTAAGATAAAGCCAAAATAAGTTATAGGTAGTAACAAGAAATGACAAATGTCTACTTATTTTGTAAAAAAAAGTTGTGTTGTTAGAACTTACCCTAAAACTTAGAACACTTGAGAATTTTTTTAGGTGTAGTTACAGGAATGGAAGCATGGTTCAAATACCATAAAATGTATTCATTCCTATGCTCATATTGTCAATTTTTATTTTTATATATTCATAATGATTTACCAAATAATTGACTACTTACATTAAATTATAGGTTCAATCTAGATTTTCTAGGGGATATCATTGCATATGGGTGGATTCTATCCCAATTATCAGTAACTTCATCTTTCTTTCCTAAAAGGTAGAAGATAGTGAACATCAAAATGCCTTCATCAGTACTAATTTGAAAGATGCATAACTAAAATAATTGATGATAAATAAGCAAATATATGACTTGATCAAAGCAATGAAGAGATTTAGGCCTTATATTATTTGAAACAAGACATACACTATCATTATAGACCCATACATCAAGCTCACATTTAGCCAAAATGAATTAGGGGAGAGAAGAGGTAAATAAATGGCTAAATTATAAGAATTTAATCCTAAAATAAGACCCATCAAGATGGTGTGGGTCAGTGAATCATCTAGATCATGAATGAAATTGAGCCACATATTAGCATCAATCATATAAAAAAAACACAAGTAGCTGGTGGTGGCTAGTATGCCCACATCATCCACTACCTACTCATAGGTACATGTCCCCTTGAGTTAAATAGAGAGAAAATATGAGCACACAACCTCAACTTATCCCATTACATGATAAAAAAGGGATTATTACACATAAATAATTATGAGAACATCTACTTAAGGTGTGTCTTAAGATAATAAACTACAAACATACTGGGTAATTTACATAAGAATATAGGTAATGGACATCTATTTGGAAATGCTATTACAAAATCCTGAGGATAAGATACTATTAGCTTACCATTTTAAAATATTCCCATAACCATGTTAAAAAATTCTATGAATGTTAAGTATTCATAAAAATGGAAGTACATGCACCCATGCCACTACATCCTATGATTGAAGGATGCCATTTTGCTCAATAGGACCTTGAATTTGTTGGAGTAATCAATCTGAATTATTTAGTAGGACACAAGATCATTTTAATAGCTATTAATTATTGTACCAAATGGATAGAAGTAATGGATACAAATAATTCCAAAGCCCACAACATGATTAAATTTCTAAAATAAACATTCTGACTAGGTTTGGGATTTTAGTTTCTCTAGTCTATGATAATGGTCCCGTATTAAAATATACATAATTTACTAAGTGGGACTATAAAAATAATATCACCATCAAGTTTTATTTGAATTACTACTCATAAGGGCATAGAGTTGTTGAATCTACTAACAAAAATTTGATGGATGCTATCAAGAAATCAATAAAAGAAAAATTAAGAGAATATCACATATTATTAAAGTGTACTATGGGAAGATAGAACAAGGCACAAGTAATCCATCAAGGCTTCATCTTTCCTACTAGATTATGGACAACAACTAGTTTTTAATGTTAATATCAAACTACCAATGTATAAATTCATGCAAGGATATATGGGAGAAGATGAAAGGATTTAGTCTAGGTTGCTTGACATAGTCTAGATGGAGGATGCATAAACATAAGCATTTCATAACTTTAGTAAGCACCAAAACACTGTCAAGATGTGGTTTAATAAAAGATCCAAAATCAAGGCCTTTAAAATTTTAGACTTGGTGATTTTATGGGATAAAACACATGGAAAGAAAGGACAACATGACAAATTCATCCCTTTAGGGATTGGGTCATATCAAATCTCTAAGATTCTGATAAATAATTTTTTTTCCTAAGGGACCTCCAAGGTAATGACCTCACTTTTCCAGTAAATGGGTAGTTTTTGAAACATTAATTTATAGTTATCCCAGCTGGAGATACTCCTGAATGACTATAAGTTCTACCATAGAACTAGGAGTAGATTAGATTTCTTGATTTCTAGAGTAGTTTATTAAATTTTTTCATTTTTTTCCTTAGTTATATTTCCAATTTTCCTAGTTTAATTTCATGTTTTTAGCTTTTGATTTCATAGTTAGTTGTGTAGATTTATAGATTAGTTTCTTAATTTTAGAATAGTTTGATCAATTTATTATGATGGAATCATGAAAAGACCTCCCAAAAAGGGAAACTAGCATTCACCAAAGTTTGTTTTTATTTGAATTGAATAAATTCACTATGGATTTGAAAGTTACTCTGATATACTCTTACAAATTTCAAAAAAAAAAATCAGTTTCAAAGATCAACTGCACTCTTATACACTTACTTGTATGAGAGATAATAAACATTAAAATGGACATATTATGATAGGGACTTATTGATTAAAATAAGTTTTATCATACATACATATAGCTAATGGTAGTTCCCAACCCTTTTTCCATACATGATTAAGAAAAAAAAGGATCATTAAAACCTAAATGGCAATAGAGTAATACCCAAGCTTCCTTTACTATTATTTATAAAATAAATAAATCAATATGAATCCTACATTATTTATCCATATTTTTATAAAAAATATCATAAAAAGGGGTAAATGAATTCCACATAATCACACATAGATCCTAAAAATAAAAAAGGTTAGTATGTTGCATGAGGGACTTGGAGTCTCTTTCAGTTATCTATTCTATTTATTCTTTTCTTATAAATTCTGATGTTTTATTATAATGCATTAACCAAGTTTCTAGGTTCCTAAAACACTCAAGAGTATTTATTCACTGAGTCACCATTTGATGTGCCCCAACACACCCACTATTCAAAATTCAAATAAGGACCCATTATTATCAAAAATGAATTATTTTATGGTCCATATAAGCTATAAATTTCCAAATAATGAATTAATCTATGTAGCCTACAGTTCTTTAGGTATAATTTTACATTTCAAAATAAAATATCAAAGTTTGGGCCTAGTATAGGATTATTTTATCTGTTAGATTTGATTTTATTTTGATTTCTTATTTTGAGTTAAATTTTTAGGTTTATTTGACTAACAAATCTAATGATATGGTATTCTAGTGCATCTTAAATTTTGTCTATGTGTAGGATTAATTTCAATACTTATATTTATTCCATATTCAATCCTTGGCTAAATTACTCAGCTACATGTTTGTGCTTCATTGATTTCAAGATCCTTGGCAATAGTTTATTTAAGATCTTGGGAACCTTGAGAGTCATCCACATGTCAACATCATGGCTACCTATACCATAAAATTCAAAAATTAGGTCTATTTTCTCCACCTACTCTCTGGTTTCCTGAGATTAAGATAAGTGGCATCATCGTGTCAACTCAAAAACTAGTCATGAAAGGTAAAATATCAAATTTTAAAATAGCCCTCGATACCTAAGATCATTCCACATGGCATAATACTTTTCACTTAGAACATAATGGACCATAATACACAAACTTATCTCTAAAGTTCTCTAGATCAATGTGGACTATCCATGTGTCATGACCTATTCACCCAAACCTTGCCAAAAGGGTACATTATTAGATTCATAAGTTCTTTGAGTTAATAAGTGCCATCCATGCGTCATAATATTGAACAATCACTATAGTACAGTGTCAAGTTTTCTAAAAACTTGGGTTTAATGAGAGTCATCCACATGGCATTATCTCATTAACTCAAAGCCTATTAGTCGAGTGTACATATTCAAGATTATATTTTTTCCAAAATGCCAATAGTCATTTGTATGTCATCATTGTGGAAGCCTAGAACTTGTCAGAATAGGGAAAAGAATTAAATAAACAAGAACCTATGGAGCCCTAAAAACCATCTGTGTGTCATCATCATAGAAATTTGTAGCCCATTGATAAAAGTACATAGTCAGTTTTCAAAGAGCCCATAGAGACCTTAGGATCATCCACTTAGTACCATCTCATTCAATTAGTGCCTATCAAGAAGATGTACATAATTAAAAATAAAAAGGACCATAGATTCCTAAGATCATTCCATGTGGAAAAATCTCATTACCTCATGGATTATCAGGGGTATAAAACAATATGACAAAACTGAAGACGTTGAGAAAGTGAACTTGTGACAAGTGTCACAACCATGAAGATACATAACTAAAATGCAAATGAAAAATTTGACAACTAGACCAAAACCCAATGCATGGGAATAAACATATGTCTTAAGGTAATAACTAAGCACTCATAGTGAATGAAAAACTATTGCATGGAAAAAGGTAACTACCAAAGTTGATTGGAAAATTTAAATTAAAATGAAAAAAACTAAAAGTAGTTGTCACATTAACCCTGCATAAATTAAACATTCAAGTGTTTATATTTTTCAATATATACAAATTTACAAACGACATCAATTCACCATAACCATCAATCTAATACAAACAAACTATGAATTTAATCTATCACGTTATCAAAATCCATACTTTTATCTTAGTGAATCTATAAGTAATTATAGTCATCTTAAGAGAGATTTTATAATGATTTACAATATAATAATGGATTCTTCATCATGATCATTCTTGAGTCAACCTCCTTTGTCATACACCATCATAGGTAGGCCTGAATATCTAAACAAAATATTTGAAAAGGAAGCATTTAAATTTTCATTCCCTCATTACTCGACCATTTGGGATGAGGTGTAAGATGTAGAACCATATTCAACACAAGATCAACTATCTGAAGTTGACCGAAGATATATTGATGATTTTTTGTCCATCAAGGTGAGGGATTGCATAATGCGGTAAAAAAACTAAGGTAATTCATTGCATCAATCTAATTCATGATTTGTTTATTAATGGTGTTATGTTTAGTTAGAGCATAACATAATTTAGGGGAAACTAAAATAATGGCTTAATAAAGGATAAAATTTGAAAATTCTAGGTGTTATCTCCTCAATTGCCATCATTAAATTCAAGCTAGGAATTCAAGTAGCAATGAAATTAATGAATAGATTATATGGTTTTTCAAGCACCACCTCTGTACATGAGGAATGAGTGCCCTTTTTAGATATTATTTTAACTAATGATAAAATTAATACACTCAACAAAATTGTTAGTTTGAGGCTAAGGGAATGAATTTTTTGATTTGACCAAAGGCCCTCTAGTGGTAATTTATATATGATGTCCTATGTATTTGACACAGTCATGGGAAAAAATATGAGGCTCATGGACAACCCTAGGAAGCATCCAATGAATACATATAGAATAGGGTCTGTGATGATTACTCCATACTAAATTTTTATAGGTTTAGAAGTGAAATAAAAATAAATTTACAAGAGATTTATCCACATGTCTATCAATCTATCTATGGGCATCAAATGCCTAGGATTTTGGATAATATGAGGAGTATAGAGTAAAAGAGGGATTAATGGTACTATCCTAATTGTACCATAACCAAGATAGATGGAACTAGGGCAACTCCCCTATATTTGTCATGTTATGTCCTTGATAAGGTGGGCAAATCAAGAAATAACACATTAAATATACAATAATGTGGATGAGGATCTCATTGATAAAAACTAAGGGTACTACCACAAAACCCCTTTGATAATCAATTAAAATTAGTACTCATTAAGGAATCTCCTCAATACAATTGGAAAATTTATGGCCCATTATGGATTATAAGAAATAAAATATAGAGATTAGGACCCTAGGGGTAGAGTCAGGAAATATCTCAATGACTTCATGAAGAATGGAGTTCTTATTCTATATGGCCAGAAAAGTTTTGAGCATGATGAAATCTTCATCAATGCTCTAGATGAATATAAGTCTATAAAAGATGAATAAACACATGTTAATGTTGTTTGTATAAAAGATTTAGTATGATCCTTCAATTATATGAGAAGAGGCAAGAAAAATTGTGGATGAGGAAAATAGAGCTACAATTTATTAATGGCCTTTTTCATAAGCTTAATCATCCTTAGAAAAAGATCATTTCCCTCTCCTCAATGAGAAGAAGATATCCCAATGGAAACATATACCACTAAAAGGGAGACAAATCCTAGAATTAAGAAGAATATTATCAAGGGACTTTTGAAGCCTCAACTAAAAGACACAATGCAACTCCCCAAAACATTTATAAGGGCATCACCCCCTAAAGGTGGGTAAGTAGGAGAAATCTCTTTGGCACCTTTTCCTCCTTTGACTATAGTTTAACAAGTAAGTCTTATAGAATTTTTGAAACGTTATTTTGTAACACCCCCATCACCTCTAACTTCTCCACTAGTGGCACCTCTAGTTTCTATTATAACACCTCCATCTAATGTAGCTCTCCCATCCATTTCACCTTTTTTCACTTCTTCCATTTCCACTTAACCACCCATTTCTACTTACCACAAGAAGCCCAAAACTCTTTTAGTCTCTCCTAAGTTTTCTAAAGTATAGGAAAGACAAACATAAGGTTTATTCATTTATGGAGGTCCTCTTTGTGAGGAATCATAATAAGAATATGAAGAGATGGTATGATTGGTATATTATGCTAGTGGTGAGGAAGAGAAGGAACTAGATACTATGGAGGAAGAGGAGGAACTAGAGACTATGAAGGAAGAGGAACAAAGGGTTAAAATTGAAATAATTGAAATAGTTGAGGATACAAAGTCTATAAAAATTCATAAAGAAGAAGACAAATCAAGATAAATTGGGTTTTTAGAGGAAGAAGATAAACCAACCTCTACACAAGGTGAAAATGTTCTTATTGAATAAGAAAATTATGTCATTAATAAGGTAATGTCTTCTTTTACCTCCTTCCCTACAATTGTAAATACTAGTTTTGTTGATTTGCCATCTACCAGTCTAGTTGCTACACCTCTTTCTCCATATGAGTCTTTGCAATAATAATTTTTAAAAACTAAGCCATTGTATACCCATACCAATATTAATGGAACTGGGTAAAAAAATTTTAGTTCTTTTTATTATTTAATTATTTCAACCATAGGTTCAATAGTAACTAGACCCCAAGTTCCTAGAAGGAGGTTCATTTTGAGAACTTGGTATCTATTACGATTTTTAATACTTGAGCACCACTTTCATCTTTGAGGACATATAACTAATTGGATTTTTCCATTCCTCAATCCACTCAAACTGAGTCTTCCATTATTACCATCTTAAAGAATCCTAGATAAACAAAATATATAGTAGAGACTATAACTCAGAAAGATATCTCAAGATAGAGTAGGGTTGGTGAAACATCTCTCCAACTACCTATAAAAATAAGTGCCTCAATGTTTCCACTAGGATCCATTCCACCTTCCACCTCTATAGAGGTTAGTCATCCTAAATAACAAGTGTAACTCATTGTCCCTTCTTTGGTCAAAGAGTCCCAAGAGTGAAAAAAGGATAGATTGGGATTGGTCCTCACATATTTGTTGATAATAAGTACACACTTTGACAAGAAAACTAACACTATTCAAAGGTGAAAAAAATGAATATAGTGGATGGGAAGGGAGGAAATAATAATGGATCAAAGGGAGAACTTGTTCCCCTTGGAAAAGAAACAAAAAATGAACCCCAGTGACCTTGATGAATATGAATAAGTTTTTTGTGATTTTGTGGAATCAACTAAAGAATCCATGAAAGAAATTTATATAAGCTAAAATTAGACTAGACAAAGGCTTCTATAGAGGTATATTATTCAAGCTTTGAGAGAAATAGTGGAGAATATTTAGAGTGTAATAAAAAATGTATATAATATACTAAACACAATAAGGACTTCAAGTGGTGATTCCCAACCTCATTGGGGAAGGGTGTTGATCTTCTGGAACCAATTGAAACAATTAGAAAAGAGGCTTAACTTTTTGTTTTGTTGTGCAATAAATAGTTCCTATAATTATTTAAATCTAATGACCACCTAAGAAGCTATGTGGGCCTTGAATTATGTGATTTATAAAAAAGATAGTACCTTCAATTCAAACCAACAAATAAAGGCCTTGATAACATATTTTATGAGCTAAGAAAGAGAGGATATAGAAATTTTGAGGCATATGAGGGTCACAAGTGTGATTAACTCTATAGGAAAACTGATAAATAGGCCCAATTTTTAAGGATTACTCAGATCCACTATATAAATATTCAAGGTTGAAGTGAAGGGCATGGTATATAAGACTAATGAAGAGATTTTGAAGCTAATTAATTTTTGAAAGATAAGGTTACTAAGGTAGAGGACCTCAAATCTCAATTCAGAGCCTTAGAAGCTGATCTCAAAAAGCTAAAAGATGAAATCACATGGATATTAAATCCATCCATTATCAAATTTGGCATTATAAATATGAA